>CATIWR010044097.1:0-51401 GCA_949677035.1 Omphalea diandra
AAATAAATAAATCAAGAGTATAACAATCTTTCATCTATGCAAAAGAGTAAGTTTACATACTTAGTAAGTAAATGCATAACGATATTTCAATCTCAAATACCACAATAAACATTTAAATATTAATAACTCATAATCATATCCATGCACAAAACAAAGAGTTTTTACTCTTAAATGCCACATAGGCTATCAATGTTATTGCCAAACAGGCTGTTGCCACATAGGCTATCGACTGCTATTGCTATCAAATGTTACTGCCACACAGGCTATCAAATATTATTGTCACACAGGCTATCAAATGTTATCGCCATACAGGCTATCAAATGTTATTGCCACACAGGCTATTAAATGTTATAGCCACACAGGCTATCAAATATTATCGCCACAAAAGCTATCAAATGTTATCACCACACAGGCTATCAAATGCTATTGCCACAGGCTATCAAATGTTATTGCCACATAGGCTATCAAATCTTATCGCCACACAGGCTATCCAATATTATCACCACACAGGCTATCCAATATTATCATCACACAGGCTATCAAATCTTATCGCCACATAGGCTATCAAATATTATCACCACATAGGCTATCAAATATTATTGCCATACAAGCTATCAAATATTATTGCCACACAGACTATTAAATGTTATCGCCACGCAGGCTATCAAATATTATCAACATTTGATGAAAATAAATAAATCAAGAGTATAACAATCTTTCATCTATGTATTCAACAATATCATCACATTAAAAAATATTTCATTCCATTCAGTGTAAGTTCATGGTATTTAACGAATCATACATTTAGTACCATTAGTTATTTGTTTACCTCCTCCTTCAAGCTTATTTAGTTGTGGATGGTCCTGGCTTATTCCCACTATTATCCTCAATGCCTCGAGGAACTATTTCAATACAACAAATCAATTCATGATGATAAAGTAAGATTTTCATCTTGTTATGCAACTATGGCACGATTCATGCAAATGGACCTAGTATTTATGCATATTTTCCTTACATGGCAGCCCGAGCTTGCTATACTCTCACAAAAATAACCCTAGATATACTCATCCAAATTACTTGATTATTTTTTTCAAATAAACGGACACATAATGATACAACATATTCAAATTTCAAGTCAATATCAGACACATAGAAAATGTGGTGAATTTTTGAATTTTGCCTTATTACAACGTCATCTTAGTCTGAGTAGGTCTTACATTCTTGAGTGTATCTCAAATTGTACTAATCTCATTGTAATAATAATCTACCACCAGTTACAAAACATATAAAGGAACATTTTTTATGTTTTACTCATTATCTAATTTAGTCTATAAAGTCACCAAAACAAAGGACCAAATCTCAGGGTGAGCAGGTTTGTAACATGTTGACAAATAGTCATGATGAAGGGACAATATCTTGACAACCACACTGGATTTGGAAACATTATTTCACAAGCATGTAGATCAGACATAAATATACAAATTTCAAGTTTGGACCATCATTAAATTCTAAATCTATGGCCATCAAATTCTTGGAAAATAGAATTAAAAGAAATGTGAGGTTTCATCCCAGTACAGGGTTAGTCCTAATCAATGAGCCATTTCTCTTTCCACACAGTAAATCAATCAAAACTGATTTACATGCATTTTGATGGGATATAAAGCTACAAGGTTTATGTTTTTAACTTTGTCAAAATCATAATATAAGGCCATCAAAATATAAGAAAATAGAAGACTGAGATCATCTTGGTTCATATGTGACCCAACCCTACTTAAGGAGTCATATCACCTCACACACACCAAATCAAGCAAATCCATTTCATACTTATTTATATGAGACATGAAGCTACAACTTTCATATTTAAACTTTCCTAATTTCTCTTCTAGAGTTATGAAATCGTGGGTGCAAAATTCTACTCTAACAGCAAAACCAATAGAATCAGCTCTTGTTCTCACTAACCATGCATGATTAATAGTAAATTCTGCTCCATAATTCTCACTAACCATGCATGATTAACATGTAATGAGAGGTTAATTTCAGTTGAGAAGAAGATAAATTAACTTACCTATTGTCCCATAATTAGAAAACCTTAGGACTCTTTCCATAGGCAGCTCACTATTCTCCCTTTCCTTCTTTTTCTTCCTTTCTTTCTTTCTTTCTTCCTTAGCTCTCTCTTTCTTCTGGTATAACTCATGGTTTTTCCTTAATAATTTGACCCTAAATGTCATATGTAAACTTATTATAACAAGATAAAATCATGGTGTTTCATTTCCATTAGTTGGAAGTTCACTTTTCCTCTTTTAGTCCCTCTTCTTCACTTCTTAAGCACCTTCATCCATCTCTTACTCCCTAGATGCTCCTTATACTTTTAGTTAAGCTCTAAAATACCATTATTTATGATACTATAACATGCACACAACATAAGATAAATTTCCATGCAACTATAAAAACATTACATATATGTTCAAGTGCCCCAAATGTAAGGGTGCAAGTGTCATCGTTGTGTTTCTCCAATTAACATGTCTAAAAAAAAAAAATCATTTATCTAGTGCATATTTTCAAATATAACATAATTAAAATGCATATGATTTAGATTGAGGATGTTACAAGAGGTGTCTTCATACCCAGCAAAATCAGGAAGATGGCAAAGAGGAATACCCATTTTCTCTTATAAATCGACCATATCGCTGTGAAGGTGAGAAATGAGAAGGAATCACCTTTTCATCATTCTTATCATCTTGTCTAACCAGCGGTTGATGGTGGAAATAGATAGTTTGGTTTTAGGTTTTCGTTGAGGAGGGGGGATTGATAGGCTGCCTTCTTTAATGATAAGCCTCTTCCTTTTGGAGGCTTGAGATGTCTCCATCCTCTTGGTCCCAAAGGCACCTATGGTATATGCATATGTATTCGAGTATATGGTTTTGGCATTAATTAAGTAGGTGAGGTCAAGGAAATTTTTAGAAGGGAAGAGTTTCTTAATGAGGAATTTTTCATTCTCCTCATTAAGAGCTCTAACAAAGCAGTAGATTGTAGTTACATGTGATGGAAAAAGAAATTGGCTTTTTGGTTTAGAGCTCATGTGGATCAATTGATCCATAAGATATCGACTAGTCTAGATGGGTTTGTTTTTTGACAAGGCAAAAAAGAAAGGCCAAATCTTTTTAAAACACTTTCTTGTTACCATCACCTCTAGCATTGATGAAAAAGGTGATGATATGATGGAGTATCCAAAGGTGCAGGTTTTTTATGTAATTGACTAGGGAAGTTTTTGGGTCGAGTTTGGTTTCAATTGAAATTTCAAACCAATACTTGAAAAGATTATGTCAAGAGTGGAGATAATGAAAGGGATATTTTCTCCGACTTAAAGGTTGAAGGGGGTGGATAATTGTTCAAAAGTAATAAAGTATGGATCCTCAAAAGTGCGAAATGCTAAACCGTATTGTCCTGGTCGTGATTCTGCTTTGCGAATTAGTTAAACTATACACATGAATTCCCTAACAACTTCTTCATACCCGGGTTCATCCTGAAAGATGAACTCATTCTAGCCTAAGTTCGATAGGAATGCACATATTTTTGCGTTGATTCCAAGAGTCTCCAACATAAATGTAGAAGGGATTTTGTTGAGAAGGATGATTTTTAAGGAGCTTGCTTTGAAATGCTCTTTTTCCTCCTTTGTGATGCCCTTCATTAGATGAAGCGTTGGAGGTGCAGATGGTTGGGCCACAACCTTGCCCTTTTCTGCTCTGAAAATTTTCTTGGGAGCCATGTGAGAAGGTGAGAGAGTTTGAGAATATAAAGAGTTTTTGAAAGCGAATTCATTTGGAGTAGGATGAAGTGATAAAAAATCATTATTTATGGGGCTTATATAGCAATTGGAAAGGTGTAAAAATTGCTAGAAGCAACTATAATTGGAGTGATGAAGAGTTGGAAATGGTTGGCAGTCAAATCTCTTAATTGTGAGTCAGTTACTAGAATTTGTGATCGCTAAATACATAGTCGCGATCTTTAATTCTAAAAAATGTAAGTAACAGATAAAAAATCCTTAGGAATCGACATGTCCAATGATCATAATTTTGAAAATTTGACTGAATTTGCCATGGAGAGTAAAAGTCGCGACCACGAATTGACATTTATCAGCCATGTGAGATGAACCTTAAATTTGTGACCGATAGTCAATGATAGTGATCACAAATTTCAAGGTAAGAAAGATAATGATGAAAAAGTAATATTTGATAATTAAAGTGATGATCTACATTAATATATTGATGCTTAATTTATGCAATGTTGGATTAGGATGGTTAATCCTAAGTCTTGGACCTGTTTTGATCTTGACAAAAGATATTGATCATGTCTAATGTTTCAATTGAGTGTTGTTTTGCAAAAATTAAGTTAGTTTTTCCCCTGGAAGTTTGAAGGATTGCATAATCTTCAAGAAGGCAAAGTTCATCCAAATTTGCAGTCAGTGGTTTGTAATTCACAACCACGACCTAGTTCAAGGAAAGGGTGAAACTCGACCAGAAGGATTTGCGACCATCATCGTTGATGCGACTCATCTAAAGATAAGAGTGCCAAAGCCATAGATAGATTTGAGGTGTGTGTCACTCCTCAGTCACGATCGCGACTTTCAAAGTGATTAAAGATGAAAGCCAGTCCACAATCATAGCATGCCAAGTGTGCTAGGTATCCGTTGGAGAATAAAATTCGTGAGAGCAACATTTTGGGTAGCGACCGCAATTACAAAAGAAGAAGATTGTCTTTCAAACAGAAGGATTCACATTCTCAGTCGCCTCCTGTACAATGAAGAATCAGGATTGTGATTTTTATGGGCAGTTAGAACACAACAACTATATTTTCCTGATGGATCAATGAGAAGCTGCGATGTGGACTATCCATTAGACACAAATGAGTGTTTTTACCTTAATTTTTGCCTCCCATATGAAAATTTGTATTTCACAACTGTGATTGACCAGTAGCGACTACGACTCCAGCCTGACATGCAATTAATGTAGAATTTGCCTAACATATCTTGAAGATTTGTTTAGCTTTAAAGTCTAACATTTTTTGGTTGGTATGGGGTATAAATACTCCACCAAACAGTGAAAAATAAGATAGATAGAGAATTCATTACTTGTGTTAAAGCTCTCAATCTTTTGCTACTCATTTTCTTCTTTTCATTATGAGATTGTAAGTGTTAGGTGTGAGCATTAAACACCAGTTGTAAAGGTTGTAGTGTGAGCCTATGAAAACACTCAAGAGAGGTTGTTGTGTGATACTTAAAAACACATAGTGTAAAGGTTATTGTGTGAGCTTAAAAACATAAAGTGTAAAGGTTGTTGTGTGAGCCTTGAAAACATAAAGTGTAAAAGTTAGGTGTGAGCTTAGATACACCATTCTGAGTTAGTGGAACAACCAATTGCAGAGAATTGGGGAGTAGACGTAGGGTCGATTATACCCAAACCATTATAAATCATGTGCCTTATTTTTATACTATTCTCTATCCCTTGCTCCTTTTTTTTTATATACCAATTCAACCCCTTCCCCCCTCCTCTCTCTTCTTGGTGCCTAAGGCCAATAAGTTGTATCAGAGCCAAGTCTCAAATTATAACCCTAATTGGGTGAGCAAAGTTCATTACATAAAAGGGAATCCACTCATACCTCAAGCCTCACTTTGATGGATCCGACTATACTTATTGGAAGTATAGAATGGAAATCTACCTTGACACAAATGTGGTGGACCTTTGGGATGTGGTTGTCAAAGAATGGAAGCCACCAACAAAAGTAGTGGATCGAATTGAATAACTCATTCCAAGGGAAGAATGGGTTGAAGCTCACTAGAGATTAAATGGCAAAAACAAGAGGGCAATGGTCATTCTTCTAAGCTATCTCTCTATAGAGAAGAAATTGAAAGAGTGCAACATTGCCAAATAGCACATGACATTTGGAAGACCCTTGAGAACTACCATGAAGGCACAACTCTGGTTAAATCAAGCCATTTGGAGATGTAAATGATAGAATGAGAGTTATTCATGATGAAGGACAATGAAAACATCACCAAAATGACGAATAGGCTCCTATCAATTGTCACCAACTTGAAGAAATTCAAAAGGACTCTCACCAACTATGAGGTAAACAAAAAATCCTCAAAACTCTTCATTTAGATAAGTTTGGTGCTAGAGTATGAAGCATCCAATAGTCTATTCCAGAGATTGGAAAGGTTCCAACAGATATGTTGATAGGCAAACTCTTAACTCATGAATTGGTCTTACAAAAAGATGAGCAAATGAAGAAACTAAGAGGCCAAGGAGATAAACCAGAAAAAGAAAGAAGAACCCTGGCCCTCAAATCCTCAACAAAGGAGAAGGAGGTAGAAATTAACTTAAGTGATGAAGAAAGTAACAAGGAAGAAGAAGAGCTAGCAATGCTCTCAAAAAGGACAAAGGAGTTTATTAGAAGAAGAAAAGAAAGAAAAACCTTTAAGAAGACAACTCCTAGTCTAAGAGAGAGTTCCTATGATGTCACTTGCTATGAATGTGGCAAGCATGGCCACATCAAGTACGATTGTCCCAAGTTAAAGAAGAAGAAGAGATGGGAAAAGGAGAAGAAGAAGAGCTTTTCAGCCACTTGGAATGACAGCTCAAGTAAAGATGAGGAAAAAGGAGAAATTGCCAACATTTGTTTCATGGAACAAGAAGATTCTACAAAAGAGGTAAGCACTTCTTCTCATTCTCATTCTCATTCTGATTTTGAATTTGATGAGATAGATGAAGAGCTTCTAGAGGCTCTAACTATGAGAGGTGACAAATTCAAGTCACAAATGAAGTCTTACAAAAGAAAATGTCAAAACTTAGAGGATGATTATAAATCCCTTAATGACATTGTAAGAGAATTGAGAGCATCAAATGATGAGCTCAAAAAATCTATAGATAATATTTCTACATCATCTTCTTATTTAGCTTCATTAAGAAAGGACAATGACTCTATAAAGGTAGAAGTCATTGAGCTTAGAAGCTCAATCTCCAAGTTCCATAAAAGAAAGGAAGCCTTGGGCACATTGATTATGTCACAAAGACCACCACTAATTAGACATGGTATAGGCTTCAATGGAGCCTCCTCATCATCTCAAACTAAATTTGTTCGATCTTTAAAACCTTAAACCTCAAGAGTTGAGGTAATTAGGAAGAAAAGTGCTCCTAGCACTAAGCCTCCTAAGCTTAAGGGCAAAGGGAAGGCTTTGCTAAGCTTAAGAGCTAAGACTCAAAAAGCTAGCCATGCTTACATGTACAATAAATAGCATGCTCACTCTCATTAGAAATTCTCTACTCCTACTCATCATATATGTACATGCATGCATTCACATAATCAAGGTATGAGAAGGCCTTCTACTCATACTAAACATGTACATAGGAGAAAGACTCACAAGTCTAAACTCAAATGTCATTATTGCATGAAATTTGGTCATGTCAACATTCATTGTTTTATTAGGAAGACACACCTCAAATTAGAGGATCCTTTAACTCTTAAGCCCTTAGGACCTAAGTATGCTTGGGTACCTAAGAAAAGGTAACTCACTTTTGTTATGTAGGGGTGTGTGGCAGCCACTAAATCAAGCAATTGGTATATGGATAGTAGATGTTCCAAGCATATGACTAGAAATAGAAAGTTATTCACAGCATTAAAGGAAAAAGAAGGTGGAGATGTCACATTTGGCAACAATGCTAAGGGTAAGGTAATTAGTATTGGAACCGTTTGTAAGAATGGTTGTTCATTAATCGATAATGTTTCATTAGTTAGTGGCTTGCAACATAATTTATTGAGTATAAGTCAATTGTGTGACAAAGGTAACAAAGTCACCTTTGATCCTAGGGAATGCCTAGTCACCACTTTAGTGGATGATCATGTTATTTTCAATGGTGAAAGGAAAGGCAATACTTACTCAATTGACTTAGATAATTTGGCTAACCAATCTTTTAAGTGTCTTATGTGTTTAAACAATGAAGTTTGGTTATGACATAGAAGGCTTAGGCATGCAAGCATGGATATTCTTTAAAGCCTATCCAAAGGAAAGTTGGTAGAAGGCCTTCCCAAGTTGAATTTCATAAAAGACAAGACATGTGGTTTATGCCAAATGGGGAAGCAACATCAAGCCTCCTACAAAGCAAAAAAATGTTGTAAGTTCTACTAGGCCTCTTCAACTAGTTCACATGGACTTGATAGGACCTACTAGGAGTGCTAGCTTAGGTGGAAAACATTTTGCACTAGTTCTAGTTGATGACCAGTCTATGTTTACTTGGGTATCCTTTTTAGCTTATAAGAGTGATACTTTTAAAGCTTTCAAAAGTTTTGCAAAAAGAGTTCAAAATGGAAAAAGTTACTTCATTTCTTCTATTATAAGTGACCATGGAAAGGAATTTTAAAATGAGTCTTTTGAAACTTATTGTTTGGAGAATGGAGTTTTTCATAACTTTTCAACTTCTAATACACCACAACAAAATGGTGTTGTAGAGAGAAAAAATAGAACACTACTATAAATCGTTAGAACCATGCTCAATGAGTATTCTTTACCAAATTACTTTTGGGCCAAAGCCATTAATACTTCGTGTTACATTGCTAATAGAGTTTTCAAAAGACCCATTCTCAATAAAACTTCTTATGAGCTATGGAATGGTAGAAAACCCAAGATTTCATACCTAAGAGTATTTGGATGTAAGTGCTATATTTTAAACACTAAGGATAATCTTAGGAAATTTGACTCCAAAACCAATGAAGGAATTTTCTTAGGCTATTCCACCTCTAGCAAGGGATATAGAGTTTTTAACAAAAGTTCAATGGTAGTTGAGGAGTATATGAATGTTGTTGATGAGTCTAGTAAACTTGATATTGGGAAAGGTGTTTTTGTTGATGATCTTGTAGGTGATTTTGAAAAACTAAAATTGGAAGACACCACAAGAAGAGAGGACAAAAGCAAGGAAGGAGGTGAATCATCAAAGGAAGATGAGGAGCCACAACATCAACAAAGAGATAAGCCAAGCTAAGATCTACCCAAAGATTAAAGATTTTCAAGTATCAACCCAAGAACTTGATCATCGGTGATACTTCCAAGGGTGTAAGTACTAGATCTCAACTTAATCATTTAGATAATAATCTTACCTTGTTTTTCAACTTGAGTCAAAGTCAATTGATGAGGCTCTTGATGATGAGAGCTAGGTGCTTGCTATCCAAGAGGAACTCAACCAATTTGAGAGAAACAAGGTATGGGGAACTGGTCCCTAGGCCTAAGGAACACTATATTGTAGGTTGCAACAAGTTAGATGAGTAAGGTTTTATCACTAGAAATAAAGCTATATTGGTTGCTAAGGGATACAACTAAGAGGAAGGCATAGATTATGATGAGACCTTTGCCCCCGTTGCAAGATTAGAGGCCATTAAGATATTCTTAGCTTATGCGTGCCACATGAATTTTAAGTTTTTTCAAATGGATGTTAAAAGTTCATTTTTTTAATGGAATTATTGAGGAGGAAGTTTATGTTGAACAACCTCCTGGTTTTGAGTCACATTGTTTTCCAAACCATGTTTTTAAATTGAACAAAGCCTTATATTGATTGAAACAAGCTCCAAGAGCTTGGTATGAAAGGCTTAGTTCATTTCTCTTGAAAAATGATTTTGAAAAAGGAAAGGTGGACACAACACTATTTGTTAGAAAGCACAAGCATGATACACTAATTATTCAAATCTATGTTGATGATATCATTTTTGGTGCTACTAATGAGTCTATTTGTGAGGATTTTGCTAAGTGTATGACTAGGAAATTCAAAATGAGCATGATAGGAGAGCTCAAATTCTTTCTCAGTCTATAAATCAAGCAAACCAAAGAAGGGATCTTCATCAACCAAGCCAAATACACAAGCAAAATACTCAAGAAGTTTGGCATGGATGGTTGTAAAGTAGCCAAGACCCCCATGAGTGGTACCGTCAAGCTAGACAAAGATGAATCGGGTAAGATGACAGATGAAAATAGATATTGAGGTATGATCGGATCTCTACTTTATCTTACTGCTTCTAGGCCAGATATCATGTTTCATGTTTATATGTGTGATAGGCTCCAATCATCTCCCAGAGAGTCACACTTAAATGCTATTAAGAGAATTTTTAAGTATTTGCATGGCACAATTCACTTAGGGTAATGGTATCATAAGAATTCATCCTTTAGTTTCATAGGATATTTGGATACGGATTATGCAGGTAGCTTATTAGATAGAAAAAATCACTTTTGGGACTTGCCAATTTATAGGAGAATGCCTAGTATCTTGGTTTAGCAAAAAGCAAGTGTCAGTTGTCTTATCCACCGCAAAAGCCGAGTATGTTGTTATGGGTTGCCGTTGCACCCAAGTTCTTTGGATGAAACAAGAATTGAAGGATTTTGGCAATATGATTGATCACATTCCTATTAAATGTGATAACACTAATGCTATTAATCTTTCTAAGAATCCTATCCAACACTTTAGGAGCAAACACATAGATATTAGACATCATTTTCTTCGAGATCATATGCAAAAAGGTGATGTTGTGTTAAAGTTTGTTGACACAAATCATCAACTTGCAGATATTTTCACTAAACCTCTAAATGAAGAAAGAATGAACTTTATTAAGAGAGAATTAGGAATGCTTAATGGAAGCTCCCTAAAGTGAAATTTTGATCTTAGGTAAGATTGTTATGTGTGTTATTTGATAATTGTATGTCCTATGTTTTCTATATTGCACTTTTTTTGTGGATCACAATTTTCATTCTTTCAAAACTTATTTTGTCATTCATATCTTTGTTGACTGATAATTTGTGATCGCTATTTTGTCTTCATGGTCGTGAAATTACAAGTCCTAGTCATCAGCTATCAAACATCAAATTGCAGTCGTGAGAATTAAGCTCCACCACGAATTTTGGTAAAGAATTCAAATTTTTTGTCGTTGAAGCGTGTATTCTAGAGGAAAATTTGTGTGTTACTCACATTTTTTAGAGTTCGCGATCACGACACATGGATTCACGGATGCGAATTAGGGTAACAACCTAGATATTTATATGATTTGACTGCCAACCGTTTCTATCTCTTCATTAATTCATTTCTAGCCGTTTATAACGACTTCAAATGGCTATAAATACCCCCTTCAATTATCATCCTCACTTCACTTCCAACATCATTTTATCTCTCTCAAATGTTCAAATCCTCTTCATCCTATGAAATGGCTCCAAAGAAGATTTCCATAGCAAACAAGGGCAATGCAGTGGCTCAGCCATCTGCACCACCTGCACTCCACCTTATGAAAGGTATTACTAAGGAGGAGAAAGAAAGGTACAAGGCCAATTATTCCAAAATCATTCTCCCCAACAAGATTCCTTCTACCCTTCTACTAAAAACCTTGGGTATTAATGCAAAAATTCGAGCTTTCCTCTTTAATTTGGGCTGGAACGAATTCATCTTTGGGATGAACTCGGGTATGAAGAAATTATGCTAGAATTCATGTGCACGGTCTAATTGAGTCATAAAGCCGATTTCAGAGTAGGGCAATACAGGTTAGTGTTCTGAGCCTTTGGTGACCCTTTTTACATTACTTTCAACCAACTTTCTTCTCTCTTCAATCTTCAAGTTGGAGAAAACATCCCCTTCATAATCTTCGTGCTTGATGTTATTTATTCTGAATTTTGACCAAAAATTTATATCAAAACAAAACACGACCCAAGATCCTCCCTATCCATACACATTAAGACCCTACTCCTTTAGATACTTCATCGTATCATCACCTTTTTGGTAAACACTAGAGGTGATGGTAACGAGAAAGTATCACATAAAGACTTCACATTTCTTTTTTGCCTTGTAAAAAATAAACCAATTCAAACTGGTTGGTATATTGTGGATCAAATGATCCACATGAGTACCAAACCTAAGAGCCAATTCTTGTTACCTTTACATATCATAATCATTTACCGCTTTGTAGGAGCACTTGATGAGGAAAATGAGAATTCCTCACCAGAAAACTTCTTCCTTTACAAAACTTCCTTGATCTTACCTACCTTATCAACGCCAAGGCTATTCATCCAAACACCTATGGGTATACCCTAAGTGCAGTTGGAGTAAATAAAATGGAGACTTCACAAGCTTCTAAAAGGAAGAGACTAATTTTTGAAGAAGGAGCTCAATCCATCCCTTCTCAACCAAAGCCTAAGGCTAAACTCTTCATTGCAACCATCAATAACATGTTTGACAAGTTGATGAGGATGATGAAAAAGAGATTTTTGTTCCTATCTCATTTTCTTAATGATATGGTTGATTTGCAAGAAAAGTTGAAAGTCCTCCCTTGCCATCTTTTAGACTTCACAGAGTTTGATGACACTCATGAAGAAGAAGGCAATGATGAAGTGGGGGATGAAGATGAGGTTGAAGGTGAAGATCTGGGTGAAGATGAAGACTTTTCTAGAGATGATTCGCCTACTTTATATATTAAAATCTCTTTTGTAATTTATTTTTTGCAAAAATGTGATCCTACACAACTTATTTCCAATTGTTTCTTTGATCAAATTTTGTGTTATATGGATGCTTTACTTGTTATATGCATTTGCTCCTTATGTTTACTTAACTACTTATGCATGTATTATTTTCCCTTATGAACCCCTCTTTTTTATCTTTCCAAAGGGTGAGAGTTAGAAAGAATCAAAGTCTAAGGGAGAGAAAATAAATTGAAAATAATAGCATAAGTTGAGGGGGAACATCATGAGCATCATACTATAATACTTAGGATTTTTAGAAATTTTACTTTGAATGATTGAATGTCATACTTAGGAATTTCACCTTATGTATTCATTGAATCATATTACACTCCAACTTTACATTTCTTCATTATTTTTCCCTTAGGATCAATCTGGGTTGTAAAAATAAAAAAGAGGGAGATTGTTGGACTAGGATGGTTAATCCTAAGTCTTTGAACTCCTTTGATCTTGACAAAAGGAGATTGATCATGTCTAATGTTTCAATTGAGTATTATTTTGCAGAAATTAAGTTAGTTTTTCCATTGGAAGATGGAACAATTGCATAATCTTCAACAAGGCAAAGTTCATTCAAATTCGCGACCAGTGGTCAGTAATTCGCAACCATGACCTAGTTCAAGGAAAGGGTGAAACTCGGCTAGAAGGATTAGCGAGCATCATCGCTTTTGTGACGCATCCAAAGATGGGAGTGCCAAAGTCACAAACAGATTCGTGGTGTGTCTCATGCCTCAGTCGCAATCGCGATTTTCAAAGTGATTAAAGAGGGAAGCTAGTCCACAATCATAGCATGCCAAGTGTCCTAGGTATCCATTGCAGAACAAAATTCACAAGAGCAACTTTTTGTGTAGCGACCATGATTACAAAAGAAGAAGACTGTCTTTCAAACAAAAGGATTCACGATCTTAGTCACATCCTGTACATTGAAGAATTGTGACTGTGATTTTTATGGGCTGTTAGAACACAACAACTATATTTTTCTAATGGACTAATGAGAAGCTACCATGTGGACTAGTCGTTAGACACAAATGGGTGTTTTCGCCATAATTTTTGCCACTCGTATGGAAATTTGTATTTCACGACCGTGATTGACCAGTTGTGACTGTGACTCTAGCCTAACATGCAATTAATGCAGAATCTGCCTAGCACGTCTTGAAGATTTGTTGAGCTTTAAAGTCTAATGTCTCTTTGGTTGGTATGAGGTATAAATACTTCACCAAATAGTGAGAAATAAGATAGATAGAGAATTCATTACTTATGTTAATTCTCTTAATCTTTTTGCTACTTATTTTCTTCTCTTGTTTATGAGATTGTAAGTGTTGGGTGTGAGCATTAAACACCAGTTGTAAAGGTTGTAGTGTGAGCTACTGAAAACACTCAAGAGAGGTTGTTGTGTAAGCCTTAAAAACACATAGTGTAAAGGTTATTATGTGAGCCTTAAAAAAATAAAGTGTAAATGTTATTATGAGAGCCTTGAAAACGCAAAGTGTAAAAGTTAGGTGCGAGCTTATAAACACCATTCTGAGTTAGTGGAACACCCAATTGCAGAGAATTGGGGAGTAGACGTAGGGTCGATAATACTTGAACTACTATAAATTGTGTGCCTCATTTTTCTACTCTTCTCTATCCCTTGCTTCTATTTTTTTTATATACCAATTCAACCCCCCTTCTTGGTGCCTAGGGCTAACATGCAATTTGATATAGAAAAGCGTAATTGCAATTAGAATTAGGACATCTAATAATTGATATCACATTCAACCAATACACGTAGCAATCAAATAAAAGATCAAACTTTTCACTTTAGGGAGCTTCCATCAAGCATTCCCAATTCTCTCTTAATGAAGTTTAACCTTTCTTCACTTAGAGGTTTAGTGAAAATATTTGCAAGTTGAGAGTTGTGTCTATAAATTCTAACACAACATCACCATTTTGGACATGATATCTAAGAAAGTGATGTCCAATATCTATGTGTTTCCTCCTAGAATGTTGGATGGGATTCTTAGAGAGATTAATCGCACAAGTGTTGCCACATTTAATAAGAATATGATCAACATCTTTGCCATAGTCCTTTAATTGTTGTTTCATCCATAACTCTTGGATGCAACAATAACCTACTGCTACATACACAACTTTGGTGGTATATAAGGCAATTGAAACTTGCTTCTTGCTAAACCAAAATACTAAACATTCTCCTAAAAATTGGCAAGTTCTAGAAGTGCTCTTTCTATCTAAAAGACTGCCAGTATAATTTGCATCTGAGTAGCTTATAAGACTAAAAGATGACTCTCTAGGATACCATAGACTTAAGTGTAAGGTGCCATGATAAATATTTACAAATCCTTTTGACAGCATTTAAATGTGATTCATTGGGACAGGATTGAAATCTAGCACATGTACATACACTAAACATAATATCAGGTCTTGAAGCAGTAAGATAAAGTAGAGAATCGATTATACCTTGATATCTCTTTTCATCAACTGTCTTACTCGATTCATCTTTGTCTAATTTGATGGTACCACTCATGGGTGTTTTTGCTACTTTGCATCCATCCATGCCAAACTTCTTGAGTATGTCCTTGGTGGATTTGGCTTGGTTAATGAAGATGCATTCTTTGGTTTGCTTGATTTGCAGACCAAGGAAAAACTTGAACTCTCCCATCATGCTCATCTTGAATTCCCTAGTCATACACTTAGCAAAATCCTTACAAAGAGATTCATTAGTATCACCAAAAATGATAACATCAACATAAATTTGTACTATAAGTGTATCATGTTTGTGCCCTTTTACAAACAAGGTAGTGTCCACCTTTTCCTTTTTAAAATCATTTTTCAAAAGAAATGAACTAAACCTTTCATACCAAGCTCTTGGAACTTGTTTCAACCCATATAAGACTATTCAATTTAAAAACATAATTTGAAAAACTATGAGACTTAAAATCAGAAGGTGGTTCAACATAAACTTTCTCCTTAATAATTCCATTTAAAAAAGCACTTTTAACATCCATTTCAAAATTTTTAAAATTCATATGACATGCATAGACTAAAAGAATCCTAATGGCCTCTAACCTTGCAATGGGGGCAAAAGTTTCATCATAGTCTATCCCTTCCTCTTGGTTGTAACCCTTAGCAACCAATCTAGCTTTATGCATAATGATGAAACCTTGCTCATCTAATTTATTTCTAAACACCCATTTGCAACCTAAAAGTGGGTGTTCCTTAGGCCTAGGAACAAGTTCTCATACCTTGTTTCTCTCAAATTAGTTGAGTTCCTCTTGCATAGCAATCACCCAACTTTCATCATCAAGAGCCTCATCAATTGATTTTAGCTCAAATTGAGAAACAAAGGCAAGGTTATTATCTAAAAGATTAAGTTGAGATCTAGTACTTACACCCTTTGAGGTATCATTAATAATTAAGTCTTTGGGGTGATGCTTGGAGAATCTCCAATCCTTGGGTAGACTTTGACTTGGCAATGCTTATTGTTGATGTTGTGGTTCCTCATCTACTCTTGATGATTCACCTTTATCCTTATCTTCATCTTCCTTTCTTGTAGTGTGCTCCAACTCTAATTTTTCAAAGTCACCTACAAGATCATCAATAAAAGAACCTTTCCCAATATCAAGTTTACTAAATTCATAAAAAAATTTCATAGACTCCTCAACCACCATTGAACATTTGTTAAAAACCCTATAGGCCTTGCTAGAGGTGGAATAACATGAGAAGATACCTTAATTGGTTTTAGAATCGAACTTCCTAAGATTATCCTTGGTATTCTATATCACTTGCATCCAAATACTCTTAGGTATGATACCTTGAGTTTTCTACCATTCCATAGCTCATAAGATATTTTATTGAGAATGGGTTTTTTAAAGACTCTATTTGTAATATAACCCGAAATATAAATGGCTTCAGCCCAAAAGTAATTTGGCAAAAAATACTCATTGAGCATATTTCTAGCCATTTCTACTAGTGTTATAAGAGTTGAAAAGTTGTGGAAAATCTCATTCTCTGAAAAATAAGTTTCAAAAGACTTGTTTTGAAATTATTTTCCATGGTCACTTCTTATAGAAGAAATGAAGTAACCCTTTTCATTTTGAATTCTTTTTGCAAAGCTTTTGAAAGCATCAAATGTATCATTCTTATGAGGTAGAAATGACACCCAAGTAAACCTAGAATAATCATCAACCAGGACTAGTGCATAATGTTTTCCACCTAAAATAGCACTCCTTGTAGGTCCTATCAAGTCCATATGAATTAATTGAAGAGGTTTAGATGTACTTATAACATTTTAGCTTTGAAGGAAGATTAATGTTGCTTCCCCATTTAGCAAGGACCACATGTCTTGTCTTTGAGAAACTTAGCTTAGGAAGACCTTCCACTAGCTTTCCTTTAGATAAGCTTTGTAAAAGCTCTATGCTAGCATGTCCAAGTCTTCTATGCCATAGCCAAGCTTCATTGCAAATATACATAATACACTTGAAAGATTAGTTAGCCAAATTGTCTAGGTCAATTGAGTAGGTATGACCTTTCCTTTCACCTTTGAAAATAACCCATTTATCCATTAATGTGGTAACTCAACATTCTCTAGAATCAAAGGTGACTTTATTACCTTTGTCACATAATTGAGTTACACTTAACAAATTATGTTGCAATCCATCAACTAATAAAACATCATTAACTAAGGAGCAACCATTCTTACTAATGGTTCCAATGCCAATTACCTTACCATTGGCATTATTACCAAATGTGACATTGTCACCTTCTTTTTCTTTCAAGACCATGAATAGCTTCCTATTACCCATCATGTGCTTCGAGCATCCACTATCCACATGTCAATCATTTGATTCATTGGTAGTTGCCAAACATCCTTACATAACACAAATAAATCATCTCTTCTTTGGTACCCAAACATACTTGGGTCCTAAGGGGTTAGGTATTAAAGGGTCATCCAATTTGAGATGAGCCTTCCTAATGTGGCAATAAATATTAATATGTCCCTACCTCATGCAATAATGACATTGGAGCTTAGACTTGTGAGTCTTTCTCCTATGGACAATTTTAGTATGAGTAGGAGACCTTCTCATACTTTGGTTATGGGAATGTATGCAAGTGCATGAATGATGAGAAGTGGATGAGAATTTTTTATGTTTGTGTTTGTGCATGTTTCTTGTTATACATATAAGCACGGTTTGCTCTTTCAGCCTTGGGGGACCTTACCTTTGTTGTTAGGCATAGGAGGCTTAGTGCTAGGAGCACCTCTCTTCCCAATGACCTCAATACTTAAAGTTTAAGGTGTTGTTGCTCTAACAAATGTAGTGAGTGTAGATGTTGAGGTTGAGGCTTTATTAAATCCTAGACCATGCCTAATTATGGTAGGCCCTTGTGATACTATGAGTGCATCCATAGCTTCCTTACCCTTGTGAAATTTAGAGATAGAGCTTCCAAGCTCAATGACTTCTCCCTTTAGAGAATCATTCTCTTTTCTTAATAAAGCTAATGATGAAGATGATTTGGAAATATTTTCCATTGATTTTTTGAGTTCTTCATTTGAAGTCCTCAATTCACTTATAAGATCATTAAAAAATTTGTAATCATCCTCTAATTTTGAGCATTTTTTCTTATAAGATTTCATTTATGACTTATACTTGTCACATCTCATAAGAGCTTTTAAAAGCTCTTCATCTACATCATCTAAGTTATCATAATCTAAATGAGAATGAGATGAAGTGCTTACCTCATTAGGAGAGTCTTCTTGAGCCGTGAAGCATATGTTGGCAATCTCTTCATCCTATTCATCCTCACTTGAGCTATCATCTCAAGTGGCTTTGACATTTTTTTTTTCTTTGTTCCTTTTCTTCTTCTTCTTTAGCATTGGACAATCATATTTGATGTGGCCTTACTTGCCATACTCATAACAAGTGACGTCGGTTGATCTCCCTCTAGAATTAGGAATAACTCTCTTGAAGTTTCTTTTTTCCTTTCTTCTTCTAATGAGCTCTTTGGCCCTTTTAAAGAGCATTACTAGTTCCTCTTCCTCCTTATCACTTTCTTCTCCTTAGAAGTGGACTTGAGTGTCAAGGTTTTCTTTTCATGTTTTTTAGATTTTTCTCCTTAGGCCCTCATTTTCTTCATCTCCTCATCTTTCTCTAAGGCTAACTCATGAGTTAAGAGTTTGCCTATCAAGACATCTATTGGCACCTTCCCTATTTCTTGATTGGATTCTTAGATACTGCACACTCTAGCACCAAACATTTTAAGAGGCAAAGACTTTAAAATTTTGGAGTTTACCACATAATTTGTGAGAATCCTACCAAACTTCTTCATGTTGGTGATGATTGCTAGGAGTGTATTAGTCATATCGATGATGCTCTCATCCTCCTTAATCATGAATAACTCCCACTCCGTCACATACATCTCTAGTCTGCTGGATTTCACTAAAGTGATGCCTTCATGATAGTTCTCCAATGCTTTCCATATCCCATGGGCTGTTTGGCAATGTTATACTCTTTCAATCTCTTCTCTTGAGAGAGAGCTTAGAAGAATTGCTATGGCTCTCTTGTTCTTGCCATTTGATCTTTTATATGCTTTAACCCACTCTTCTATAGGAATGAGTTCTTCACTCCCATCCACCACTTTGGTAGGTGGCTTCCATTCTTTAACCACAACATCCTAAAGATCTGCCACATCCGTATCAAGATAGATCTTCATCCTATACTTCCAATGAGTATAGTTAGCTCCATCAAAGTAAGGCTTGAGGTGTGAGTGGATTCTTTCTTGTGTCATGATCTTTACTCACCCAATTAAGCTTCTTTTTTTTAATGAGACTTGGCTCTGATACCACTTGTTGCCCTAAGGTACCAAAAAAATGAGGTTAAATTGGTGGTTAATTTAAAAATTAAAAAGAGGGTTAATGTATTTAAGAAGATGAGTAGGAGAAGAAAGAAATTGACACAAGTGGTTATAGTGGTTTGAGTGTTAACTAACCCTACATTCACTCCCCAATTCTCTACAATTGAGTGTTTCACTCAACTCAATAGGTGTTTCCAAGCTCACACCAAACTTTTACAACTTGTGTTTTCTAGGATCACACAAAAACCTCTTACAAATGTTTTCAAGGCTCACACTAAAATCTCTCATAAGTGTTTTCAAGGCTCACACTAAAACCTCTTACAAGTGTTTTCAAGTCTCACACTAAAACCTCTTACAATGATGTTTATTGCTCACGCCAAACAATCACTAAAGCATAAATAAGAATTGAAAGAATGAATAGCAAATTAGTAAGAGCATGGTTACAAATTAATGAATTCTCTTGCATTTACATTTGTTTGGTGGAGTATTTATAACTCATATCCACCAAAGAGACATTGGACTAAAACTATCAACAAATCCCCAAGATGTGCTAGGCAGATTCAATATTAAATGTTTGTAAGGTTGAAGTCGTGGTCGCTACTACCTTTTTGCAATAGTGAATTTCTAATTTTCATAGAAGAGCATAAAATTTTAACGGAAAACTTCGTTTATGTCTAACGGCTAGTCCATGTGTCGTTGGTCATCCCATAAAATATAGTCATTGTGTTCTAACCACTCTCAAAGTTGCGATCGCGAGACAATAATGCTTTGGGTGTGACTGATACCGTAAATTCCTCTGTTTGAAAAGGAAACTTCAACTCCTTAAGTCACGGTCACTACTAAATTTTTGCCCTCGAAAATTTTGATTTTTGAACAGACACCTGGGACACTTGGCATGTTATGGTTGTGGCTTTGGTTCCTTCCTTATCACTATGAAAGTCATGGTTACGACTCAGACGCGACACTCACCGCTAATTCCTCTATGACTAAGGCCTGGCAATCTTTGCCTAGTTTGCAATAGTGAGATAGCCCGTGATTTCTTTTGTCCTAGCTTCATCCTTTCTTATGATTGATTCACTGTCGTGATTTACCATACACACCACAAATTAGAATGATCTTTACAAGGTTAGAGATTTTGAACTCCATCTAACTCCCAATGAAAAAATATAACTTATAATATGCAAAACATCACTAAATGAAAGTATTAGAGTTGATCAATCATTATTTTCAAGAACAAAAGAGGTTTATGACTTAGGTTAAATCAACCTAGTCCAATAATGTGTGTGGATTCCTTCTTTTGTCGTGATATTTACTTAAGTAATTAAGACAAATTTTGAGACTTATCGTCTAGTACCACTTATTGGTCCTTGTGGATTAAGAAGAGGGTAAAATTAGTGGGAAATTTTAATTTTGAGGATTGTAAGCAATAGAAGGTTAGAGAATGAGTAGGAGAAGAATGAACATAAGCAATTTATAGTGGTTTAAGTGCTAACAAACCCAACATCCAATCTCTAATTCACTAATTGGATATTTCACTAACTTTCAATTGTGTTTTGCAAGCTCACACCAAACTTACATGTGTTTTCTCTTAGCTCACACTAAAACCATTTACAATTGTGTTTATGGCTCATACATAACCTTACACAACAGTTTTGTCACTTAAGCTCATTCAAAAATCCAAAAACAAAGTGTTTATTTATAGTGGTTTAAGTATTAACAAACCCAACATCTACTTTCTAATTCACTAATTGGATATTTCACTAACTTTCAATGGTATTTTACAAGCTCACACCAAACTTACAAGTGTTTTCTCTTGGCTCACACTAAAACCATTTACAATTGTGTTTATGGCTCACACATAACCTTACATAACAGTTTTATAACTTAGGCTCATTCCAAAACCCAAACACAAAGTGTTTATAGCTCACATCTATCCTTCAACAACTAAAGTACAAAGAATTTAAGAGTTAAAGTGTTGAGAAATCAAATTGCAAGAGTTTAGCTATAATTAAATGTTATCCCCTTTCATTCAAAACTATTTGGTAGAGTATTTATATGTTCTAAGAACCAAATAGCTATTACAAACAAAACTTTATGCAAATATTTAAAGTTGGATTGGCAGGTCTTGCATTTAATGCTTGTGAGAGTCAAGTTGGGTAAAGAAAGAGGAGTTATGATCATAATATACTTTTTGCCCTAGATTTTGCCATTTCTCATTCATGATCTTCAAATGTGTCTAAAGGTTATTGACACCTGGCAATCTAGTATTGGTTTTTCAAAAACTAGCTATTGGTACCCTCTAAATGATTACGAAGATCACTATCGCTACATGGAGTAATGCATAAGATAGTGGGTTGCTACATCCACTACGAATCAAACTAGATGATCATATCTTTTCTTAAGGGTGAGTCACAATCGCTACCTAATGTTGTGGTCGTGAACTTCAAATCTTCTAATGTCTCTCTAGACATGGCACTCTTTAAGTGATTTTTTGGGTGACCATTATTGGACTTTTTAAAGCCTTTGAAAGTCATGGTCAAGAGCTCCACCATGAATCCCACTGCAAAATAGTTTGAAACTTTTGGTTCTTAAAATTCTTGAGGTAGCAATTGTGATCCCTTTGTCTTGGTTACAATTTTCTAGTCAGTTTTGAGACTTGGAGATTTTCACTTCCATTCAACTTCATATGAGTTTGTAACTTAATTTCTACAAAACCAACACTTTAGATAGGATTAGAACCTTTCAATCTATATTGTCAATATCAAAAGAGATTTTGACCTATATTTGATCAAGCTAGTCTAACAGCCTTTGTGTGTAGTATGAAACCAAATTATTTTATGTTGCTGAATCTATAAAACTATAGAAATTCTGCCAGTTATAAAAATCTAGGTAAATAAATGAATTAATAATTCTTTAAAATCATACAAGTCCTTGATTGTTAGAGTATTATTAAGTGAGCCTTTTGGTGAGAAATCTTGATAAATAACCTAAATGACAAACCATACAAATTGTATGAAACAATACTATGATAATTTTAAATAATTATAATTGTGATGGATATTCCAGAGATGTACCAAAAAATGAAACATGACATAGCTTAGTAACAAACTTATTGGTGGAAAAGTTAAGGGAACACTACTCACCAAATTTCTAACCAAAGTTAGTTTTATGTGAGTCCCCATAAAGTAATAATGACAAACATATAATGTTTGTTTACACTGTCATTAAAATTACAAGTATTATTATATAACTCCTTAATTGTTGGATTCATGGAAAAATATTGTTGCATAGGTGTTAACATAAAATGAAAATTACATTAGATTTCAATTAAATAACTAGGAAAATAATGCAATGGGACATCCTAGAATTCAATAATAGGAAGAGACAATAATAAGGTGAAAAGAGAAAACTAAGATCAACAACAAATCAAACATAATTGTACTCCTAATCTTACCCACTAATATCTTATTAGTCACCTTCTCATAACTATAACAAAAGGCCTTAAAACATATCAACCACTGTTTTGCACAAATGGAAGAAAAGAATAATCAAACAATAATAACCAAATTTAACTTATTGCTTCTATATGTATAACTTTGAGCTTATATTTCTTGCTAGCCAAAAATATCGATATTTGAATTCAACAACATGTCATTCATTCATAGTTGAAAGAAACTAATCTACCAAATAGTATTGCTAAGTTTGGATTATGGTTCTTTTTATTATTGATATTATAGTAATACCCTCTTTTTATATTAAAAAAAGAACCACAACTAAGTACCTTTAACATATCTTTTGACGTTCTTTACAAAAGGCTAAATAAGGTCTAATTAGATGAAGAAAAAGCCACACTCAAGGATCATTACATAGCCAAAATCATTATTTGACCATAATTAGATAAAAAAAAAAAAGGCTATATTAAAAGCCCTATTGTAAGCATTGGATTTTGGACCCCTGGATGTAAAGCCCAATGATGAATATCACTAAATCTATTCCTTAGAATGCAAAGGGAATTGCTAAAGAAAGAGATAGAATGCCCCAGGATACCTTAGAAAAGCCTAAAACCAAGCACAAGACTAAGCCCAAAATTGCTTACTAGGATTGATGTGTTGTACAACCTATTAAGCAGGGCTATACAGCCTACCATGCTAGGCTATACAACCCATCCTGAAACCTTAACCTTTAAAATCTTCCAGAACTGGTCCTTTATTAAACCTTAGGGTTGTATAGCCATGACAAATGGATGTATAACCCATTCTTGGCCATACAACCCGTGTGTAAACCTTAATTCTAGGATATTCATCTCCCTCTTTGTGATTGGATGCATCCATGGTGCGATCAGAACCATTGTAAGGTTTGGTGCACTCACCCAACACTTACAAATACCCCTCCCATTTGAAGAAGGGAGGAGGCTTGGAAACCTTGAGTTTACTTTACCAAAATTATTTTTCAAAGTGTACTTAACATAAAAACCTTAAACCCTAACCCACTTCAATCACTCCTAATATGGAACTAGGCATAAACTCCTCATTTTTATGCATTCCCTAAGCATTTTAGAGGATATTAGACCCATTGTGTGCATTTGAAGGCAAGGATATCACTAGCAAGTGCCCAGGACTCCCTCAACTTTGAGGGCAAAGATATCAGTAGAAAGCGCCAAGGACTCCCTCAACACCCTCTTCTTATTCCCCTTCCTTTCTTTTTCTATTTTCTAAAATCCAGACAATAGGAGGTTGTTCTAATCTAGGATGTAAAACCCCAATATTAGGCTATACAACCTAGTTTACCTAGTAGGCGGCTTTTGCAAAGTTTATTTTCTTATATTCTTTTAGATTTTTTTTCCTTTTGAAACACTTTTTTTTTATGATATTTTATGAGCCCAATGGCATAATAGAATGAGGTTTAATGACCTAGGACCCTTATTCACTTAAAAAATAGAGTCTTAATTATGTTTCACATGATTTTGTTGTTTACTAAAAAGCTTTTAGGATATTTCGTTTGATTTCAAAGGGATGTTTTGATTCTATTTTAATCATCTTTGGGTTATGATCAAGTGAGGAACTTGATATTCCATTCACCTTGAAAGCTCACCTTATGTTAGGATTTTATATGTTAAGTGAATAGTGTTTCGATCCTTTAATCCCTTTCCTTGGTTTAGCATTCTAACTTATGTAATGGTTAGTTGTGCTATTGGTGTTTAGCATTTTATGAGCAATATGAGGGAGCGTTCATTGACCCAAATATCACATTTAGGTGAATCTTTGCCTTAGGCCATTCAATATGCTTTGCATTGCATATTCATCCCTCTAATTATTTATGATTCATTATTTCAATTATGTTTCGTGTGTTGATTTGTAATTTAAGAGTGTGTATATTATGGACTTATATATATAGCTACGACACCTTAGCATGAGAGACATGGTAATATGACTTTGTTTATATGTTTTGTTCATTTATTTTGTTTTTGAATCCTTTATTATTTGAACACTAACTTATTCTTTTCCTTTAGGTGTAGATGTTTTGTTTGAGTTAGACTAAAAGTTGGTCTCAATGATTACTCCATGTGATCCTAAGTGATGGATATATTTGTGCTTATCCCTTTATACCATAAAATGCATGACCCTCACTCTCTTCTTGATACTTATGTCTGGATGGATAGATGATAATGCATGCAAAACCCTTTATGACATCCTTATGCCATGTCATATGATCCCACTCCCTTTTTTGGAATGTTATATGTGAATGATGAGGTGCATGATACCCCTTTACCATGATGCATGACCCTTTACCCCTTTGAGTTGATGACTTAGTTTTTTTAAGTGTATTACAATTAGATGCATGCATAGGGTCGTTAGTTGGAATAATGAATAACTTGACTAAAATATTAAAGGTGAACTAAAGATGCCTAAAGGTCGGATCCCAATACTTGGACTATTTGGGTATGCCTAACTTCTTCCCGAGTCATACCTAATTTCCAAACCCAATCTTTGATGGGGTAAGACGAAATGGTTCTTCTAATTAACTTAGTTTTGGTTCATATTTTGCCTTATTTAGACTCTTATCCCGATCAAAGACGGGTGGTGACTCCACACTCTTAGGGATAATACCAATGTATAAATCCCACATTAGTCTCCTAATGACTACCATTCAGACAAATGGGCTTTGAAACTTGCACAAGGCTTAAAGGATCCCCTGCAAATCCAAGGCATGCCATATTTTGGGGTTATCACCAATGTGAAAACCCTTGTCCTCTTAATCTCCCATTGATTGAAAAAAGGATGGAGTCACAAGTAAGATTGCACTTGTTTAACTGAAAACCACCAAGGCACTCATAATGGCGACTCCATTGGGGATCCAAAGTTGACTTCACATCCAATCACTAGTTCACTTTTAATATTTTAAAGTCATTATTGAGTAAATCTATTACATTCATGTAGCCTCCACATTTCACCATGAGCATTAGGTTGCGTTTAGACAAATCAATGGTTCTCCAAGCTTGAGAGTTGAGATATATTCGAGCTTAAAAGATTAGGAGGAGGATTCATCACTCATGAGCCTAATATCTTTGGGAATATTGAATGGGGGATCATAACAACCGCCTTAACTACAATAACCTTTTCAACCATCAGACACCTTCAACTACAATAACCTTGTGGATGCCTTCAACTATAATAACCTTTTCAACCACCAGGCGTCTGTAAGATCAAATAGTACATTAGAGTAGGGTGCCCTACTTGTTTGCATTTCTTCAAAGGAGAGTTGAAATTCTCAAGGAACATGACTAAGTGTCCCAATGTGAAACAAATGTTATCCTATTACCTCATAACGTAATTATCCTTAACATGTAAATACTTATGTATCCCCTCTTCCCTATTATGTAAATACATTTTACGTATGTCCCTCTCTCTTTAAAGGGATCTCTTTCTTTGCTTATACAAATTTCTTTAAATAATGTAAAGAGTTCTTTCTCTTAATGCCTTTGTGTATATGTTCTTTCGAGATTTCAACTCCTCTCATGTCTGAGGTGACCCACACATTTTTTGCCCAAGATGGTATAAGAATGAACCATACCTAAGATGGAGCCACTAAACCTCGGGTGAAGGAGGAATAAGGTTAGAAGGATCTTGTGCAACAATGATTTGTGCATACATGAATTAATTACCTATTCATGCATCATATTGATAGCCCTTGTCATACAAACATCATAGTTCTATCCAAACCCTTGTGGAAGATAAAGGGAAATAGACTTGCTAGAAAGAGTAAGACTCGTAGTCTGAGCTAAAAAGTTGACCCAATCATGGAACCAACCATACCACTAGAGATCTCAAAAAATATGATGGCTAGTTCAACCACAAAATGGAAGAGAATATTGTTGATAAAGTAAATAAGAGCATCAGATTTTGACAAAAGAGGGAAACCTCTATGAATAGGATTGACAAAGGCAAAGCACTAATAGAAGCCCCAAATATATGGTGATTGATGATGATTTATTCACGATGAAAGAATGCCATGAAAGCAAGCTTGCAAAGTAGTGGAAAGTACAACTATCATTTTACATAAACCTTTGGAGTGTGAGAAGGAGAGCACCTATTTTGATGACTTTGCCAAATAGTTAGAGAAGATATAAAAGGCTATGATTGCTAATGGTTTTAAAAAAAGGAGTAAATGTTAAAGAATTCTTCACTCGCAAACTTGAGAAGCTATCGACTAATTTCCATATGTTTGAACTTCTTAAGTTTACAGAGGTTCAGAATGCTAAGAACCATGTCCCTTCATATGCGCTAGTCATGAAGACATTCAAGGTTCTGACAGATACCATATTTAAGCCTTTTGAATTGTTACTAGAACGGTCCACAATGACATGGTACTTTAACCAACCAAAGACTATTATAGAAGACTATAAGGTATTAACAAAAGCTTTTGAGTGACACTATGCATGTAATTCAAATTTAGAGGTTACACTGCAAGACTGAGTTTTTAAAGCAAAAGACTGGTGAGAGTTTTAATGACCACATTAGGATATGAAAGAAGATGACTGCAAAGGTGACCACTAGGCACCAAAATTAGAGGAATGTTGGTTAGGAACTTTGAAGACCTTTGAGAAGCTAATTCACAAGCCTGAGAGTTTGAATTTCAGTAAAAAAGATAGTATGGGGGGAAGAAAGGGTGCCCCATCTTAGCCTCATACTGAGGGAAACAAGACGACCAATGTGAATGTAGTAGGAGCACCAAGATAGTTCACTAATTTAACGATGCCTCTATCTAAGGTATTTGAGAGATTACAAAAAAAGAAAGTGCTAAACCCTCTAGCCTAAGGTCACCTCTTAATTCATTGCTTATGGGGTATGATGCCAATGCTTATTGCACTTTCATCAAGGAGCAGGTCACAACACCGATGACTGCTATAAATTGAGGGATGTGATTTAAGACATCATTGACAATAAAATGATTGCCCCATTGAATTTTAGAAGGCCTAACATCATAAGAAAACCCCTCATAAACTATTATAATGTTCCTCCCCTAATTTAGGAGACATTCATGATAGATTCTAGAATTCCTGAAGAAGTTTTTATCGCAACTATTGAGAACATTATAAGATAGGCTCTAGTTGTTTACGTTATTAATCCCTAGGAAAGTTCAAATGAATAAACAAAAGAAGAGTAGAGAAAATGGATGATCCGACTATGGGAGGAGAGTGATAAAGAGAAATAAGTAAAGCAAGTCAGTCATGTAACTCACAATGGGAAATACTTCCCTAATAGTAAACCTCCTAAGGAAATAAGGATTGAGAAAAAGGCAGACGAACACGTTGTGATAGAGAAAGAAGATGGCAATCCTATTGTAAAATAGTTAAAGAAGATGCTAGCCTAGATTAGTGTGTAGGAGTTGCCTCTATCGAGTTTGATTATCTCGAAGGAAGATACTTTGACGGATGTTATTGCAATGATGACACATAAGGGTAAAATCACTTTCTCATATAATGATTTGCCATCAGAAGCAAGGGATCACAACTTGACCCTATTCATTAGAGCTGACGTGAAAAGGAGATGAACACTATGCTTAATGGTTGATAACGAATCAAAAATTAACATTTTCCCATTTAAGTTACTACACAAGTTTTGATTTTTTTTAGAAAGATTTGAAAGCTTCTAATAATGTCATTCGAGGTAATGATGATAGTAGGAGGCCAGCTTCGGGGATGTTCAAGTCCATAGTAAACATGGCATAATGGAGGCAATGGTAGAATTCATAGTTTTAGGCATTCTAATCACTTTTTCATTATTGCTAAGAAGACTATGGTATCCCCATTAGGTGATGTGCCTTCCATTGTTCACCATAAAGTTAAGATTCCTTATAAAGGAGAGATTGTGACCATTTACATAGAGGTTAGAGAGATTGTATCAGCTTTAGGTATGGCTATTCCACATGTTCGAGGGTTTCAAGTTATTAGAATTACTAATGAGTGGGTTGATCCTAAAGTAATAGGGTTATGAAGAACATGAACTTTCTACTAGGGTATGGCTTAAGGGAAAATTCCAATAGTATAACAGAATTCCTAAAGATTCACAATCAAACTATAAGGAAGGGATTGGGATATTGTGACAAAAGGCTAAAGCAAGGAGTGGGGGACTTATAGGGACCACTGTCATATTTCTTATGAAAGAAGGGGAAGCAACAAAAAAAGTCATACAAGAAGTCCTTGAGAATGAGAAGAAGATGGGCAAAGACATAGATGAATTCAAGAAGGCATTTTTCTATATGGATATTGGTGAGCTAAAGTCTTAGAATTATTAAGATTCATCCAAAAAAGAAGACGGTAAGAGGAAAAGAAAGAAAAAGGGTAAACAAATCATAATAATAGAGAACGAGCGAGAGTCAGATCGTATTAGAATCCTGTACGAGCCTCAGTTCACATGTCTATAGACTAATAAGAAAAAGGGCACTGATAAAGTAGTATTTATTGAATCAAAAGTTTTAGGCCACTAGAGAAGACCATGCAAAGGAAGAGTCTGACAGGTTGAAATGGAGCATGCCTTTCATTAATCTAGAATAAGGGTATATCATGCCCGAATTCACTAAAGTTGCTTACATTGGGATAAAGTTAGAGGAAATCAAAAGCTTGATTGTGAACTCTATTGAGGAAATGGGTAGTGAAGAAATGCAAAGTTGTGTGGTAGAGATTGAGCCAACTATGGTAGAAGGTGTAATTCTTTAGGTAGATTTTTGGAAAATTGAGTTGTCGAATGATTAGATGTCACAAAGTTTTGAGGGGGCTGTCAAAGCTTTCATAGGAATGGAAGATGGGACAAAGGGTGAGAATAGAATTGATATTGTATAAGGTGGACACAGGCATGTTGGCTAGTAAAGAGAAGAATGAGGAGAAAGTGTGGGAAGAGGAGGCTCTTACTGCTCCCTTAGTGGAAGTTGTCTTTCCAAATTCTGCTGATGTTCTTATTTCATGTTTGTTTAAAGATGATGATGTATTTCTTTCTAAGTTTAAGGCAATGAATGATGAGTTTGGTTACTTGTGTGATGTGTTTCCTAATACTAATGTGCATAACATGCATTATTTCATGAGTATATTTAACATTAATTATGTGTATAGTACTGCATTTAATCTTGACACATAGGAAAACCTAAAAATTTTGCTCATAGCCAGTGATGTCGCACCATAAGAGTGAAGGAAGTTTGAATAGCTACTCAAGAAATATCATAAGGTTTTTTCTTGGACATATGAAGACATGCCAAGGGTTAACAGATAAATTGCAAAACATAAAATTATGACCTACCCACATATGAAACCGGTAAAGCATAAGCTGCTAAGAATAAGGCTCAAGTGGGCCTAGTTGGTTAGGGAAAAAGTAATAAGTTGAACATCAATTTCATAGAGGTGGTAGACTATCGTTGATATGAATAAGGTTGGATTGATCCTTACCTATATACTAAAGAATAGTTGCCCAAAATCTATCAAACAAAGAATTGGAGTTTTGATCATCAAATCTCAACTAGGAATCTAAAAAACTTGTTTCTAGCAACTTAAGTTATAAAGATTCAAAGTTGTGTTAACTCAAACCCTAAATCAACTAAGACAATTTACCAACAAAATTAACAAGTTTGTGAAATTATTAAGCATTCACTCAACAATCTCACCAAGTCCACTAAAGAACTCAATAAGAGAATTTAATCTCATAAGCAAAATTGTAAACATAAATAATATTAATTGAATATATTCTTAGCTAAATATGAGAGGCTATTTATAACCTTACAATGCTTAATCCAAAACCTATTAGGATTCAGTTTATATTCCCTAACAAATTTTAAGTTTTCATAATTCAAAAAGGAAAAGACAATCCTAAGCTAAAAAGGAAAACTAAAGAAACATTATGGTTAGCCAACATGATATTTTCCTAACTAGAGAATAACTGTCTTGGACTTCTGTTTTCATGCCTTGGCCGAATTAGGATATGCTTTGGTGCTCTTTACAAATTAAGCTCCATTGTATTAAGTTAAGTGTTTCATTTGAAGAGTTTATGCTTCTGCCATCTTTAAATTGGGCTTTACGCATCATTTACTCTTCTTGGGCTAATCCAAGTGTAACTCCTTGTTACATGAATGCCCAAATCACCTCTTTAAACTTCTTTAGCCTTCCCTTTATGATTAAGCCTCAATGTTGAAATAGATCATTTGCTAACATGCCTTAGCTATTTGCATCAACCTTGAATGGTTAGCCAACATAGTGTTGGTATCAAAGGATGATGAAAGGGTAAGGATGTGTGTTGATAAACAGATTCTCATGGCTATCACGGATAAGGTGAAGATAGCTTTTATCACAAAATAGGAGATGTATTGTTATAAGGTGATGTTGTTTAGGTTAAAGAATATGGGAACGACATGCCAACTAATGGCAATTACCCTATTGCATGGCTTGATCCATAAGAGGTGGAAGTGTATATGGATGACATGATGGTGAAGTCAGGAACCAAGGAAAGACACTTTAAAGCTTTGGATAAATTCTTAAAGAGGGTTGATGAGTACAACGTGAGATTAAATTTGGAAAAAAGTGTGTTTGGTGCCACCTTCGGTAAGCTCTTAGGACAAATGGTTAACGAGAAGAGAATCGAAGTGGATCTAGATAAGGCAAAGCCAATTTAGGATATGCCTACATTTAAGTCAAAAAAAGGAGATCTAAGGTTTTCTAAGTCACTTGCAGTACATTAGCCAATTTATTGCAAGACTAACTCCCATTTGTGAGCCGATCTTCAAGCTATTAAGGAAGGATCAGCCAATGAAGTGGAATGAATAGTGCTAAAAAGCCTTTAAGAGAATAAAAGTATATTTGTCTATCCATCAGTATTAAAACTGTTAAAGCCTGAAAATTTATTAACTTTATACCTAACAGTAAAAAATAGTTCTATTGGTGCAATATTAGCTAAAGAAAGATGGAATAGAACATGAACATGTAGTGTACTATCTTAGTAAGAAATTGTTGTCTTATGGAAAAAAAAAGTATAATCAAGTTGAGAATACCTGTTTGACATTAGTTTGGGCAATAAGGAAGCTAAGGCACTATTTTCAATCATATTCCATGGAAGTGATTTCAAAACTTAACCCGATTAAGTACTTACATGAGGCCCCTTCCCTGACGGAAAGGTTGGCAAAATGGTTGATCCTATTGATTGAGTTTGACATTAAGCATGTGGCTAAAAAGGTGATCAAAGGGCAAACAGTTTTAAAGTACTTGGCAGAACAACCTCTTGAAGAAGAGGAATCTAAGCTTCCCTAATTCACTGACAAAGGGTTAGGAGCAATCAAATTTAAAAGATAGAAAGTATACTTTGATGGAGTTGTAAACTAGAAAAAGATTGGTGTAGGAGTAATACTAATCTCGTCGAAAGGAGAGATTTTCCCTTTTCCTAAGAAGTTGAATTATAGGGTGACCAATAATATGGCTGAATATGAAGACCGTGCACTAGGGCTTAAACTCTTAAAGCGAATAAGGATTAGGATCGTAGAGGTGTTTGGGGACTCATTGCTAGTGATTTTGTAAGTTACGAATGAATGACAACTGAAAGAAGAACATTTGGGCTCGTATCTAAAACATATGAAATGATTAGTGAAAAATTTTTAAAGAGTCACATTTCATCACTTGTCGAGGGGAGAAAATGCGCATAAATCGATATGCTGAAATAAAAAAAAAAGGTCCATGATATAGAAATAATGAATCATAAATAGTCAATCTTTTGCCTAAGCGAAGTAGTAGTTGATCTCGTAGAGGCAAGGATGAATTGACTACTAATAGAATAACATAATCTGAACATATAGTTTAAGTAGCAACTGTTAAAGCTCCCTTGTCTCAAAACGACCGACTTTGGTTTTGCTCTCAGGACCACCTCACATACTAAAAAAATCATAAGCTTTCTTCCCCACAAAGACAAAGGATCAAATTAGATTCAAAGATGAATGGTTGACACCTTGGCTTCTCTAGTCTCTATTTGGGGTGGGCAAGAGGTAATACTTATGAAACCACTTATCACACTCTTTTATGAGGTTTTGTGTTACATAGATTCAGGAGTAATGCTTGTGTCAATAGAGAATCATCCTTGCTGTTTCAATATACATAGGTGTGAGCATCAGATTTTGGATCCTTAGATGCAAAGCCTAATCATGAAAATCACCGAATATATTCCCCAAAATACAAAGGGAATTGCTTGAGAAAGAGATGGAAGGCCTTAGGATATCTTGGAGAATTTGAAAAACAAGCTTAATGCCAATCTTAAGACCAAGCCCATAATTGCCTATTAGGATTGATGGGCTATACAACCCATCAAGCAAGGCCATATAGCCTACAGTGCCAGGCTGTACAACCCACCCTAGAACTCTAATCCTTAGAATCTTCTAGAATTGGTCTTCCTCTAAACCCTAGAATTATACAGCCCTGATAGATGGATGCATAGCCTATTCTTGGTTGTACAACCCATATGAAACCCTAATTCTAGGAGATTCATTTCCTTCTTTGTGATTAGATACATTTATGGTGCAACCAAAACCATTGTAATGTATGGTGCACTCACTAAACACCTATAAATATCCCTCCTATGTGAAGAGGAAGAGAGGCTTGGAAGCCCTAAGGTTACTCTACCAAAATTACATTTCAAAGTATACTTAACATAAAAACCTTAAACCTTAACCTACTCTAATCACTCCTAAGGTAGAACTAAGCCTAATTTCTTAATTTTGATGCATTCCCTAAGTATTTTAAAGGATATTAGGTCCATTATATGTCTTTAAGGGCAATGACATCACTAGAAAGTGCCTAGAACACCCCTAAATCCCTTGTCTTCTTTCCCTTCTTTTATGCTTATGTTTTTTGCAACCTAAAAAATAAGGGTTGTATAGACTTAATGGCAGGCTGTCCAACCCAATTTGCCTTGTAGATAGTTTTTAGCAATGTTCATTTTATTTTCTTTTTTCAAAATCCGTTCCTTTTGAAGAATTTTTTGTGATATTTTAGGACTCCAGTGGAAGAATAGGGTGAGGTTTTGATGACATAGGGCCTTTATTCACTTCAAAAAATGGAATCTTGGTTATGTTTCACATGGTTTTGTTGCTTATCATACCAAAATGCTTTTAGGATCTTTAATTTGATTTCAAGGTGATGTTTTGATTCTATTTTAATCATCTCATGGCCATGATCAAGTAAGGAACTTAAGGTTCCATAGACCTTGAGAGCTTACCTTGTGTTGGGAGTTTATGTGCTAACCATGTGAATAGTATTTTAGTCCTTCAATGCCCTTCCTTGATTTGGCATACTAACTTCTATAATGGTTAGTTGTACTATAGGTATTTTAGCTTATTGTAAGCAATATGAGGGAGGGTTCATTACCCAAGGATCTTATTCAGGTGAATCTTTGCCTTAGGCCATTCAATATCCTCTTCTTATGCTTTGCATTGCTTATTTATCGCTTTGATTGTTCATAATTCATGCATTTCAATTTTATTTTGTGTATTGATTTTTGATGTGTAAATGTGTATATTATAGACTTAGATATGTACCTAGTGACCATAGCATGGGAGACATGATAATATGGTTTGTTTATATTTTTTATTTTATTTTTTCATCTTTTTGCCATTTGAATACTAACTAATTATTTTCCTTAGGGTGTAGGTGCTTTATTTGAGTTAGACCACAAATTGGTCCTCATGATTAGTTAATGTGATAATGACTGGTGGATATGTGTATGCCTACCCCTCATACCATAAAATGCATGACCCCTACTCCCTTTTTGATACTTATCCTTGAATGGATGGGTGATAATTATTCCATGTCACATGATCACACTCCCCTCTGTGGAATGTTATATGTGAATGATGTGGTGTATGATTCCCTTTTGCTATGATGCATGACCCCCTACCCCTTTTTGGTTGATGACTTGTTTTATTTAAGTGTATTACGATTAAATGCATGCCTAGGGCTACTAATTGGACTAATCAATAACTCGACTAAAATGTTAAAGGTGAACCAAAGATGCTCGAATCAGATGCCAATATGTGAATGGTTTAGTGGTCCCTAAACTCTTCTTCAAGTTGTACCTAATTTTTGAACCCGATCTCTAATGGTGTGAAGATGAAATGGGCTTTCTTATTAACTTAGCTTAGGTTCATATTTTGTCTTCCTCGAACTCTTATCCTGACTAAATTTGGTTAGTGACTCCACAATCTTAGGGATAATACCAATGTATATATCCCACGTTTGTCCCTCGATTACTACCACTTGGATAATGGACTTTGAAATTCACAAGGCCTCAAGGATCCCTCGTTGATCCAATGCATGCCATATTTTAGGGCATCAACAATGCAAAAAATCTCTATCCTCTTGATCCCTCATTAATTAATAAAAGGTAATAGTCATAAGCAATATTCTACTTATTTAAGCATTATCACAAAACCATCAAGACAATCATAGTGGGGACTCCACTGGGGACCCAAAATTAACTTCGTGTTCAATCTCTAGTTCACTTTTAATAGTTTAAACTTGTTATTGAATTAGTCCATTACATTCATGTAGTCTCAACACTTCACTATGGGCATTAGGTCATCCCTCTTGTTTACATTCCTTCTTTAGATATGAGTGAAAATCTTTGAAGAATATGGTTAGGCATCCTTAATTTAAACATAAATGTTACCTCACTCCCCTTGATGTAATTATCCACAACATGTAAATACTTATATATTTCTCCTTCCCCGCTATATAACTAACTTTTTGTTTACATGCCTTTCTCCTTAAAGGGATTTTATTCCTTATTTGTATGTCTTTCTTCAATTAATGTAAAAACTTCTTCCTTTAGTACCTTTATGTATATGTTCTTTAGAGGTTTTAAACTCTTCCTAGTTCAAGGTGACCCTGTACATTATATGCCTAATGATGGTATAAAAATGAGGCCCCACCTAGGAAAGAGCTATTAGACCTCATGTGTGGGAAGAATAAGGTTATGGGGATCTCGTGCAAAATGATTTATGCATAACATACATCAATTACCTATTCTTGCATTATACTAATAACCCTTATCTTGTAGGCATCATAGCACCATCCAAACCTTCATGGAAGAGAAGGGGCAATCAACTTAGTAGAAAGAGTAAGACTTCGAGTTCGAGCTAGAAAGTCGACCCAATCATAAAACCAACCATACCATTATAGATCTTGGAAAAGATGATGGTTGATTTCAACTGCAACATGGAAGAGAGGATTGTTGATGAAGTAAACAAGCGTGCTGTCGAGATTCTAAAAAAAAGTGAGATCTTTGCTAAGAGAATCAATAAAGGGAAAGTAATAATGAAAGCACCCCAACTGGTGGTGATTAATGATGACCTATTTGTGATGAAGGAACACCATGAAAGAAAGCTTTCCAAGAAAGTGCAAAGTACAACTGTCATTTTGGACAAACCTATGGAAATTAAGAAAGAGAGTGTTTGATTTGATAACTTCGCTAAAAAATTGGAGAAAATATAGAAGGCTTTAGGTGTTAAAGTTTAGGGAAGGGAACAAACATCGAATAATTATTTGTTCACAAACCTAAGGAACTACCAACTAACTTTCATATGTTCGATCTTCCTAAATTAATTAGGATTCAAAATGCTAAGAACCTTGTTCATTCATATGCGCTAGCCATAAAGGTGTCTAAGGTTTTGATGGATACTATGTTAGAGCTTTTTGAATTATCATTAGAAGGGTTAGTAAAGTCATGGTACTTTAACCAACCAAAGGTTATTAAGACAGATTGGAAGGAACTGACAAAAGCCTTTGAGAGGAGTATGTGTAATTTAGATCTGAAGGTCACATTGCAATACTTAAGAGTCTTTGAAGTAAAAGACTAATGAGAGCTTCATTAACTAGATTAGGAGTTGGAAGAAGATAACTTCAGAGGCAACCACGATGCCTACAGAGAAAAAATAAGTTAGAATGATTATTAAAGGGGTTTTGCCTAATATTGACATTAGAATCAGTGGAATATTGGTCAGGAACTTTGAAGACCTTCGAAAGGCAAGTTTGCAAGCTAAAGAGTTTGAGTCTAAGTCAAGCAGACAATACAATGGAAGAAAAAGTACCCCTAATCAGACTCAAATCAAAGGGAACAAAATGGCTAATACAAATGTAGTAAGAGCACCGAAAGAGTTCACTAATTTAGAGATACCTCTATCTAAGGCATTTGAGAGGTTGTACAAGAAATGAGTACTGAAGCATCTAGCATCGAGACTACCTCTTAATCTACTGCCTAGGGGGTATGATGTCAATGCTTAATGCATTTTTCATTAAGGAGTCGATCACAACACTAATGACTATTACAAATTAAGACACTATATTTAAGCCTCATTGATAATAAGATAATTGTTCCACTAAATTCTAGAAGGCCTAGCATATTAGGGAACTATCTCCCAAACTATCATAATATTCCTCTCTTAAATCATGAGACATCCATTATGGATTCTAGAATTCCTAAGGAAGTTGTTATCATTACTATCAAGAAGGTCATAAGGGAGACTCTAATTGTTTGCACTATTAATCCTTGAGAAAGTTTATATGAAGAAATAGAGGAAGAGAAGAGAAAAAGGATGATTTAGGTATGAGAGGAGAGTGATGAAGAGAAAGAAGTAAAGAAGGTCAGTCATGTGACACATAGTGCAAAATACTACCCTGATAAGGAAGCTCCCAATGAACCAACGGTTGAGAATAAGACATTTGAACTTATTGTAAAGGAGAAAAAATATGACAATCCTATTGTAAAATAGTTAAAAAAGATGCCAACCCAGATTAGTGTATGGGAGTTGCTCATTACCTCTCAGGAGCATAAGAGGAGCATGGTTGAGGCACTATCAAGTCTGATTATCTCAAAAAAAGCTACTCCAATGGTTGTTATTGCATTAGTGACTCATAAGGATAAAATCACTTAATTAGATGAGGATCTACCACTATAAGGAAGGGATCACAACTTGGCCTTATTCATTAGAGTTAAAGTGAAAGGGAGATGCATACCATATGCCATGGTTAATGACATATCAACGTTTAACATTTGCTCGTTAAAGTTATTGCATAAGTTCGGCTTGTATGAGAAAAATTTAGAGGCTTCTAATAGTGTCATTTGAGCCTATAATGATAGGAAAAGGCCAGTTGTAGGAGTGTTTAAAACTTTGGTAAAAATGGGTGTAGTATAGATAATGGTGGAATTCAAAGTGCTGGACATTCCAGTCACCGTCTTGCTTATGTTAGAAAGGCCATGGTATCATTGTCTTAAAGGTGTGCCCTCCACTATTCATTACAATGTAAAGATTATTTACAAGAAAGAGGTTGTGACCATCTATACAAAGGTTTGATGACGGGTGCATGCTATATGAAAAACCCTTAAGTTGCAGGTGCATAGGTCATAAGTAATAAAGTGTACTTTGCAAGTACATATATCATTCCCATAAGGATTGGGTTTAACTACTAGGTATCTTAAATCTTATATTATCAAAAAAATCAATAATGATTGATAAGTTTAATTAAAAATAAAGCAAATAAAATACTAATGAAGATGAGAGCTAATTAATAGATAAGAACAACTAGGGGTTCAACTTCACTTAACAACCTTCTACGGGTCCCTTAATCCTTTTCTAATTGGTTCATACAATATGTACTACTATCAAGTCAATGAGGTGGTTAATTAATTCCTTTTGAGTAGAAATTGACATGTAAGAACATATTAACTAAAGGTTCCTCAACTCAAAAGCCAAATATTATATAATTGCTTCTAAATGCAATATTATAGAGCTAACAATGATTTGTTAAGGTTTTTCAACTTAAAAACAAATTAAGGGAATTATTGAAAGCTCTATTTGATAAAAAGTACCTCTCAATTGTCAATTCACAAAATTAAGATAATCAATGGCCAGTTGCTCAAACAAATACATACTCAACAATTGCTATAACAATTAATGTAATAAACCAAATAGATTTAGATTAAGAAAAGCCGATGAAAGTCATACAAGATCTACTTACAACCCTAGCTAATGAAACATTTAATTTTATGACAAAATAAGGAGAAGAAAATAAAATAAATAATTCAGCTCCAAGAATAGCCATGAACTTCTTCTTGATTGCTTGATTCCTTATACCTTCTATCCCTAGAAATTTGATGTCACTTTTCTTCTATCCTTGTATGTCCTTCATACCCTAATTTTGGCATGGTTCCTCCTTAAACAGTGTCTTAATAATCCCATGGAATAAAGGAAATATCCTACCTTTAAAAGGAAAAGAAAAACCCTTATGAAGAATCACATTTTTTACTTTAAGAAGGGGTGCATTGTTGTGTGCCCATCGAGGCACAACCGTGCATCCTTGTGAAGGTGCCTATTGCTATTGATCTTGCCAAGGTGCATGACCGTGTGATATGGCCATATTTCTCATTCAGTTACTACCTCTTGGTCTTCTTGAGGAGCATGACTGTGTGCCTAGACCACACAACTGTGCTTTTGAGCTTTTCTTCCCCTCTTTGACTCTTCTTCACTTTTCACCTACAAAACATTCATTTTTAGACATTAGGTCTTTTTTTTATGTTAAATTCAATGGTAATGCATGAATTTCAAGATGAATAAGCTATAAAAATAAGATATTTAATCCATTAAAAAAATTCCCCCAAAACTTGAATTATTGTTTATCCTTAAGCAATCGTTTTCTTGCTAAAGCATAAATAAAATCTCTCATGGTTAGAGTTATGTAACAAGAACTTTAAAAAGGAGATTTATCTCACTAATAGTCATATTTTTCCTTACTCAAGTAATTCCACTCAAAGTAATGACAAGTTCCATTCCAATCATACCCAATTTGCAATTAATCAACATAAAAACTACGTGTGTGACTTGGCATCGTAATTCATTATCAACTTTGATTCTCTTTCATATTCATATTTAAGAAAGATTCTTCCTCAATTCTCAAGACTCACATATGACCATAAGCAAAATAATTCACTTTTCTCCATTAATGTAGAACTAAACAACCAAAAGAATCATGAGGTTTTTAATAGCTTGTAATGTAAGGCTTGGGGTTAAGCTTACCAAAGAGTGCTCAAGTCCAAAGCAAGAGAAATTTAGCTAGAAAAATGGTTAGTATAATAGTATGAATTGCAAAAGATCATTATCTATTACCACTTAAATTTATTTCTTGAAGAACATCTAAAGCAGCTTATTCTTTTTCATTTTCTAGATGGTTCAATTATTCTTTTGATTCCCCTTTTATTGCTTTATTCTTTTTTTTTTTTTTTGCAAGAAACAAATAAGCCAAACATATTTCAAGCTATCACTATGTCACCTCTAAATTTGAATTAACCTTTATGGTGCTAGGTGATAAGAATAGATGAGTTCTTTTGTTCATTCTTCAATATCGATGCACATGAAGGATCTAATGCATCCTATACTATTGTATAACCAAGCTCTAACTCTATTTTCTTGATAGGGTAGGTAGAAGATTGTTTTGGCTATATGGTTATTTGGCCATATGGTTATAATGTCAAAGATGGGTAAAGGAAAGAAATGTTAGATAATATTATCTAAGGAGCATTCATTATGGCTCAAATGGGTAACAAGCGATGATCTGATAGAGGTGCGAATGGGTAATAATATGCTAACCAAAGAATGCCTTAATCATTTTCCTAAGGTTACTAAGCATTAGAATTTTGCCTCAAAAGATCTTTTAGCAAGTTATAGCACATGTAGAGGCTTCGTCTAACTAAAAATGGTATGAAAGAAACCTATCATGGATTAATCCCTACTTTACCAATAGTGTACAAAGTTTTAATGTATTTAACCAATTTTGAATAAAAACATGATTGTTAAGCTCAAATCACTATCATAAGAGAAATTGTCCTAAGCAATTCTTGACAAAGATTATAAATTTTCTTCATCGATTTTCCACCTCAAAGCCAAGAACCAAAACTAACTGCAAAGAGATTGCAAAAACTCAAAACTTAAAGAAACACAAACAATTATAATCGAGTATATAACTAAAATGTAACAAAAGTTAAGGCTTAAAAGTAATCAATTAAATTCCCCCAAACTTAAACATAATTGTCCTTAAGAATGAAGAACATAAATTAAAAAGCAAGGGAAAAAGACTTCCCTCTTCCAATGTATGGGAAATGAGCATGCCGATTTGTGAATCTAAAGCAAAGCAATCTTAACTACATAAGAATAAATGATTAGAGCATAAGGGTGCAGTAGCATTCATCAAAATATCACAAGAAGAATACAAAACCATACTACCATAATGAGAATATAAGGCAGGGAATACAAAAGTAGGCACATAATGCACTCCAATAATATTAGCCAATATAATAAAAGTGTGAAAAATTTAAAACTAAACATCTATAAAATCATTTAAAAAATAAAAATTAGAATAATAAAAAGAATAGTGACAAAGCAAAGGTAAGATGGGGTGATCAATCCATCAATGATGGAGAATGGGGAAATCTAACATGCTTAACTTATACCAACACTCTCCCATCTATATCGACCATGCGGGAGTCTAAAACAACAAGCCTTCCTTATACCTCATCCTTAAAAGCAGATTGGCATTGATCCATATGCTCTAGCTAGGATTCCATCTGCACAACACTTATTCTAACTGACTCATAGAAAAAGTGGAAGGATCTTGAGAAGAAGACACTCCTAAAGGTAGATCATGTGGTGCATCACCCACATTTATATCATCATCATCAACCCTTGCCTCTTGTTCATCATGAACCAACACATAACCACCGCCAACCCTCTTCACAAGTTCTATGCAGAGAATGTTGTCATAGGATAACTAATAGGAACCCGAAGCTTTGATCAATTCACTAGAACTCTATGGTTCATATACTATTAAATAATTAGCAAGGAGAGTGATGAAACCACCCATAAAAATTACCCCCAAATCCCACTTAGCCATAGCATTCATATAATTTACAATCCACCAGGCGATGTTGATTTGGTTGTTATATTTCAGGCATCAAAGGTAGAGAAGCTCAATTCGCTTCACAACACTATTACTCTCACCCCACCAAATTATGGAATAGGATAACAAGCGATGAATATATCACACCAAAGGGTCTTTCAATTTCATTTTTTTTTTCATTTTATCCTGACACTTAGAAATTTCTGCCCAAAGAAACCCTTACCTCTTAGTTATTAAAATACCAAAGGAATTCATCAAGCCCTTCATTCGTAAGAAAAAGAGATTTGGCAACCACACTCAAAGAAAGGATGAAAGGCTTATTTTGGAGCTAGAAAGTGATGGTGCCAAAGGGGTGTTCTTTATATGCCCTATAAGTCTCAAGGTAAAAACTTACCAAAAACTTATAAGTGAGCTCTTTGTAGGAGTTAGCATGGAGTTGGGCAAACTCTTCCCATTATAGAATTATAAGGAGTTCTTGAGTGGCATCTAATAAACTCACATCATCTAAAACCCTTAAATGAATAAATTTGGTAGGGAAAATAGGATGTTTAGATAAAACCTCATACCTCTTTTCATACTTTCATACCCAAAGATCAGAGTTGCACCAAATGGTGGAGTAGTACTTGAAGATCTAACCTTCTTTTTTACAAAGGTTTTGACGCACTTAGACATTGTAAAGGTAAGATTTGAAAAGATAAAATAGTAGATTTGATGGTGTTTGAAAAGGGGAAACATCAATTTAGAATGGATAAGAGGCAGACGCATGACCGTGCTAGGGTTAAAGGAAGAAAATAATGAAAAAGATGAAAGGTATGGAGTTTAAAAAAAAAACAAATGCGAAGGATGCATAACCGTGTGTTAAAAACACATGGTTGTACATTTTGGGTTTGAGGAGAGGCAACTAAGCATATGGTTATGCATTTTGGTCGCATGTTAGTTAGACATGCATGGTTGTGCATTCTAACTTAGCTATTGGATAGTTTAAAGAAGGAGCGTATGAGTGTGTAGATGGATGTGCATGGGCATACAAGCATGTGGCTTTGTCAACTACTACCTTGATCTCCCCTTTGCACGCACGAGATGCGATTTGGTTGTGCACCTTCTTCAGCTACTATCCCATGTTACTTATTCGACATATGGCTATGCAAAATGGTCGTGCATTTAGCTTAGTTGTTATTAGTTCCACCAATTCAATTTTCAAAATTTTGTTTCTTTCAAAACTTTTATCAAGATCATTATTGGTGGATTTTAAGGAATTAATAATATTTTTAATAATAAATATGTCTGCCAACTCTTGATCATCCTCATCCTTATCACTATCAAGAGAGCTATAACATACCTATTTCGAAGAGTTCTCCTCCAAAGCCATAAGACAAATTGTTTCTTTCTTTTCTTGCCATCCTTGGTTTTTCTTGATCATTATTTAGTTTTGATGCAATGGAATCATCCCAAGTGGCTTTATAAGCTTTCTTCTTCTTTTTGTCCTTCTTCTCAGCTTTGACTTTAGGACTATTTGCTTTCATATGGCCAAGCCTTCCATATCCATAGCATTCAATATACTTAAGCTTACCTTTGCCATTCTTCTTTAGCATTGTTCTAAATTTATTTGTTATGAGGGTTACCTGCTCTTCATCTAGCTCTTCATCATTTGAGCAAAGGCATTTGGAGGTATCATTTAGTGTTATCCCAATCTTCTTCTTATTTGTATCCTCATATATGGATAGATTTTCTCTATTCAGGCTCATCTCATAGTCAATGAGATTACCTAGCAGTTCATCAAGTGGCATGGTCTTTAAGTCTTTTGAATCTTTAAGAGAGGTGACCTTGTCGAGCCACTCTTCTTATTAGTGAATATTTTCATAAGAACCTTCATTTCTCCAATAATCTCAATGAATTGATCATACATTCTTGAGATCATTTCATCAGGTTTCATTAAGAAGGCTTCATACTATAAAATGACAGTCTCTATCTTATTTTCCTTAACTTGATTTGTTCCCTCATGTGTGATCTTTAAGGCCTCCCATATTTCTTTAGCAATTAACTTCATGCTCACTTTGTTGTACTCACTTTTGCTTAAAGCAAAAAAAGAGCTTGTGGATGGCCTTGTCATTGTTGGCAATTTTACTTTTTTTTTTTATCAGACATCTCATCAATGTCTTTCTATATTTGATTCCATCAACAATTTTCTTCATTGGAATGTATGGACCTTTCTCTACAATTCTCCACAACTCAATGGATTTAGATTTAAGAAAGTTGTACATTATGCTATTCCAATGCTAATTGTCTATTCAATTGAAGAAGTGAGATCTTACAAGTAATTGTCATTTTGGTCCATGCTCATTTTGGTTTACCATGATCGTATCCTTTTTTCACTTAAGCTTCAAAAGAGGTTAGGCTATGATACTAATTGTTGGTTTGGATAGAGATAAGGCAACCCAAGAGGGGGTTGAATTAGGTTGTAAATAAAAAACACAAACACATAATGTGAAGCAACAACCATAAATCAACATAAAGATTTATAGTGGTTTAATAATGTGCATACTCTACTCCCTAAGCTTTCACTTAGGCCTTTTCTATTCTTTTTCCATGCTAAAGAAAAACCTTCCCTTCTTGAACCTAAGGAAGAACCTTCCACTTTCAGGCTCAAAGACAACCTTTATAATTACTCTCTTTTAACAAGGTATAAGAGAGCTAACCCAACCCTTTGTATTTTTCTAAGTATAATGCCAACCTTTTTACCACTAGCAAGGATATATCTAAGATGTGTTAATGCCTTTCAAAATAGGCAGCAATTACACTTTTAGTGCTAAAAAAACATACTATTAATGAGTTGCAAAATAATCCTCACTCTACTCAAATTAAAACAACACTAAAAGGTTGCACAAAGTTCTTCATAGAAGTTCTCTAGTTAATTACATATGTTCTCTAAAGTTTCTAAACTATTTGTAATCTTCAAAAATGTTCCTTATATAGCCAAAACTACAAACTAGCTATTGAAATAATTGATGTTTAGTCTAATAGCTTTTTGTAAAACTAGCCATTAGGGATGACTGCTTTTTGAATATGAGCAATGCCTATTAAACTTATAATGGATAGCCCCAATGGTTATTATTTATACTTCCATGGTCATTGGCATTAACCTCAATGCTCATTGGAGTAATATCAATGTTGTTTGTTGATTTTCAAAAAAGCATGAACTTTATGCTTTAGTTTTTAAATAATTAAAAAATGCTTCAACGACTGTTGGGGAATTCTCAATGCCTGTTAGATATACTTTCAATGCCTGTTGAGATATGAAGTGTACCTGATTAGAGGGTCTATAAGCTTTGGCTTTGTCTAAAGTGTTTCTCCAATGCCTGTTGTGAAGGACCAACACCCATTTTTTAGTTTTAGTGAGTTTTATTCAATCTAAGGCACTTTGTCTAATGCTTATTATAAATATGGGAAGCCTATTATGAGGAGCAAGATCAACGTCCATTGCAAAATGTCAATGCATGTGGTAAGGTGCAGAGAGCATAGCTCAAACTAGAGCATTGCTCTAGCACCTGTGGCGAGTTTCTCAACACCCATTGGATGGTCTAGAACACTTTAGACATATGAGCACTTGTTTAACACCCACTATGAATTGTTCAATGCCCATTGAAGTTCTTCAATGCTTACTACATTCATTTGCCCCCTTAGCCATTTATCAGGTTTGTTCAAAGGATAAAAAAACTGAAAATGCAAACATTAGAACTTCTCCTAATTTTGTTCTTATTTTGTTATCATTCAACCACATCATTCAAAATAGAGGAGTGAGGCTAATGCCTTAGGATCACATGTTCTCCAAACATTCTTCCCATTGACATAATAGGGGTCATCATATATACACATACATCAATTCATGACAATCATCCATAATCACATGGGATGATGATTAAGATCAAATTCATGGTCTAATCCAAATAAAAACACCTACACCCAATGGAAAAGAACAATTTAATGGTCAAATTCCAAAAGGAAAGAAACAAAGGAAATGAATAAATCACATCAATAAAGCCACATTACCATGTCTCCCATTCAAAGGTAACTAAAGATGTGTCTAAATCCATAATGATAATAATCCCACACCACAAATCAACCAATAAAATAATATGAACTATGAGCATCAAAATAGGTAAACATGCAATGTAAGGCACTTGGAGGATGTTGAATAGCCTCAGGCAAAAACTCATTACAAAAGAGATCTTAGGGTTGATGAACCCATGCTTTCATTGTTATAAAAAAAAAAAAAAACTAGGCATCCATAGGCACTACTAACCATCAAGTAGTTTAGAATGCCAATCCAAGTGGGGGATTGTATGGCTAAAGCACTATTCATATACTCTAAGCATGAACATAAGCATAAGAAAAGCTCTTAAGATCCTTAGAACTATAAGTTCATCATATAGTCACTACCCTAAAGTGATTAAAATAGCACTAAAATTTTCATTAAACCAAAATGCAGGAATACAAACATTATCATGAGATAAGACATGAAAGCCATTATAAATCCTATCAAAACTCAATTTTTTAAGTGAATAGGGGTCCTTAGCCATTGCGCCTCCTCCTATTTTGCCATTAGAGCCATAAAAGAACATAAAAGGTTTCCTTGACAAGAGGGAATCCAAATGAGAGAAAAAGAGATATGCAAAACTATTCCTAGGGAAACAAAGTTATACACCCTATGAAGATGGGTTATATAGCCTATATTAAGGTTATACTACCTTCTTTTTCTAGCTTTTAAAGATAAAAAGAAAAGAAGAAGAGGGAAGTTAGGGGGTTCTAGATGCCTTCTTTGATGTTTACCTACCCTCAAAGGCTCACTAGATGTCCAATATCCTTCAAAATGCTTAGGAATGCATAATAATGAAGAGAAAAGGCATGTTCTACCTTGAAAGTGATAAGGGAAAGTTAGGGTTTTTGAATTTCTAGACTAAGTATGTTGAGTGGACAAATTTTGGCAAAGTTTTGTCAGGGTTATCCAAGCCTCTCCTATCTTTTCAAATGAAGGGGAATTTACAGGGGAAAGGGTTCATCAAGGCTATAAGTGGTTCTAATTGCACCATGTCTACATCAAATCATATAGAAGGAAATTAACCTCATAGAATTAGGGTTTGGATGTGGACTGAACAATAAAAAATGGGTTATACATCTATATATTAGGATTGCACGACCTTTAGGTTAAAATGGGGACCAGTTCTAAAAGGTTTAAGGTTTGAGGGAGGGTTATATAACCTTGGATGTGGGCTATAAATCCCTAATTGCTAGGTTGTACAACCATGCTTAATGGGTTGTACAACCAATTTACTCAAGTTAGCAGATTGGGCTTAGGTTATAGGCTTAGTGTTAGGCTATGGTCTTAGGCTTGGCTTTGGGCTTCTTCAAGGTTTCCTGAGTCATTAATCTATTCCTTTTGTAACTCTTTTTGCATTATAGGACATATTCAATGATTTTCATCATCAGGTTTTGCATCTAAAGGCCCAATATCTGATACTTATAGTTTGCGCTTTACTTTATAGGCTTGGAAAATAATATTTGAGAAATGACTCTTTAAACAAGTCTCAATAAAGCAATGTAAGAAATGTAAACATTAGTAAGGATGCCAATGGATATTGATCTTTAGCAGCTCCTCGAGCAGGTACCAAAGCTTGTTCTAGCAGGTAATAAGTGTTTTGGGTTATCCTTAGCAACTATTTAGTACATACTGAGGAGGTTCTAGTAGCTTCTTAGTAGGCACCAAGTGTTTGTAGTTATTCTCAATAGCTCTCCAATAGGTATTGAGGGGATTCTGATAGTTTTCTAGCTAGCACTAGGCATTTATGGTTGTTCTTAATAACTCTTTAATGGGTATTGGAAAGGTTATTGTTGGCCCTAGTGCACCAAGAAGGGGAGCTAAATTAGTGGCAAATTTTAAGTTTTGATTTTAGAGGAAGCTCACAAATATAAAAGATTAGAGAAAGAGAAGGAGAAGAATGAACACAAGAGTTTTATAGTGGTTCGGGTATTAACCAACCTTACATCCACTTTCCAATCCACCAGTTGGATGTTTCGCTCAATCACTAGTGTTTTATAAGCTCACACTCAACTTAATGTTTAGGCTCACACCAAACCTTACAAGTGTTTTGTCAAGACTCACACTCAACCTAGTGTTTAGGCTCACACAAAACCTTACAAGTGTTTTCCCAAGGCTAACACTCAAACCTATACAAGAGTTATACAACTAGGCTAACTCTTAAAACTAACCAAAATTTTTCTATTCAAGGGCTCGCTCTCAAATCCTACGTAAGGTGTTTAAAGCTCACACCAAACTATGTACAAAGAAATAAGGAATTAAAGTAGAGAATTAACTTTGCAAGAGTTTTGGCACTATCAATAGTTCTTCTCTTACATTAACATCAGTTTGGTAGAGTATTTATAGCCCAAATCCACCAAAAGACATTACTTTAAAACTATCAACAAATCTCAAAGATGTGATAGGTAGATTTAGTATTAAATGATTGTCAAGCGAAAGTTGCGGTTGCTACTCCCATTTTGCGGTCGTGAATTTCTAATTTTCATTGTGGAGCAAAAAATTTCAGCGAAAAACCTCATATGTGTCTAACGGCTAGTCCACACGCAATTGTCAATTGGTTGTATAGAAAATATAGCTGATGCATTCTAATAACTATCAAAGTCGCAGTCACGAGATAACTATGTCTTGGGCATAAATGGGACCATGAATTCCTCTTTGACTCAAGCTCACTTCCTTTGGCTATGTAGCAGCTATGAATTTCTCTGCAAATTCCTCTGGCCTAGATTCATCCATTCTTATAGCAATATCGTGATTGCAATTTAGAGGATATCGACCGCAAATTTGGATGTCCTTCTAAAAGATGGGGATTTTGACTTCCAATAAAGATAACTCTTATAGACTGTAAAAATAACACTTAAGAACTTTCAATCTATATTGTCAAGAACAAAAGAGAGTATTGACTTAGGTTTGAATAACCTAGTCTAACAGCTATAGTAGCTTCCCAATTAGTTCTAATGTTTGGGGTTTGGAAATTAGCTTCTTATGGTTACTAGTGTCATTGAATCTTCTCTTTGTAGGTGTTTTAGTCCTTATGACTAATAGTTCTAGCTTAGGGATTACCTTCTAGTTGGTTCTTATGTTATTCAGGATTTTCTAGCACTTTTAAAGCTGAATTGATATCTTTATAGCCCTATTGGCTATCTTGGGAGTTTGTTCTTATTTCATGGTAATTGGTATAGGCCTAAATGTTGTAATAAGTGTTTCCTTAGGTTCTCACATTTTTGGGATGAAGAGGTTTTCCTTGAAAATATTTATGAGGTCATAAAGGAGGTTTAGTTTGTCCTTAAAAGGCCTTTTAGGTAATTTTATTTAAATTATGAAGCTTGGAGTGTTCTTTGGGTGCTTTAAAAGTATTAAGGGCATTTGGATAATTTTTTGGTGTTTTGGTCTTTGGTGTATTTGAGGATAATTTGGAAAATTTGATTTGAATAAGGAGGGTAAAATTATCTCATTTAGACTTTAATATGGATAAGGGTATTTTGGTAATTTGCTTGATGGCATGGGTTGATTGTAACGACCGTATTCCTATTTCCTCTGATACCAATAACTGTAACAACCATATTCATTTACATAACTCATATCATTCATGTCCAAAACACATATGCATACAGGTTTTATCCCTCCTACACACACAATCCAACATGTGTTTGATGTACATATATGTATATGACATAAGGAGAGAGAGAGAGTTGAGATTCAGCTACTGACCTATGGTCCATATGTCTCAATATAAAACTCAAAGCACCAAAGTGTCTAATTCCTATTCTTCAGTATCTGAAAAAAATTTGCGATTTGATAAGTCGTGACTCAGTGAATAAAAACAATAATCAAATTCTCATGGCATAATCCATAATCAAATATCATGAAGATACATTGCAAGTATAAAAATTGACTATGCAAGTGCAAATGTAATAGCTTTGTTTTTGTTGTGACCGAGCAAGGCAAACATTGCTCCTTGGATATTCATGTGATTCATGTAACATATGATTTGGGCCCTATTGGTCCATCTTTTTGTAATTTGCAAGTGTTTGATAAGTCGATCACAATGCCCCTTTTAGTTCCATATGCAAGTGCTTATTCACAAATGATATGCCAAGTAATCGTTAAGAGCATTTAATTCTCACTTGACCTGTATTCCCATGTAACATGTAACAATTCAATCTTATATACATGCAATAGAACATAATCATATTATTTCCATGTAACATGTAACAATTCAATCATATATACATGTAATAGAGTATAATCATATCATAAAATTATCACATACACCCATTGAATCCAATTATTGTTTATACTCATCTTTTGATGTGACCAACCTTTATGTAAGGCTTCTTCTAAGTATTGAGATCCTAACATTTGATACATACATGATTATAAGTATATCAAAATGATTATGAATGTTTGGTATGCAGTTATGGCATGATTCATGCAAGTGTACCTAGTGTTTATATATATTTTCCTTATATGGCAGCCTGAGCTTGCTACACGTTCACAGCAATAACTCTTGATATACTTATCCAAATGGCTTGATTCTTTTTTTTCAAAAAAACTAGACATATAATGGGACAACATATTCAAATTTCAAGCTAATATCAGGTACACATAAAATGTGGTGAATTTTTAAGTTTTGCCCTGTTGCAATGTCATCAGTCTAAATTCTTGGGTATATCTTGACTTGTACTAGTCCAATTGCAATAATATTCTACCATCAGTTACAAAACATATAAATAAACATTTTTCATGTTTTATTCATTATCCAGTTCAGTCTATAAGGTCACCAAAACAAAGGACCAATCTCTGGGCAAGTAGGTTCATAACATGTTGACAACCAGTCATGATAAAGGGAAAATATCTTAGCAACCATGCTGGATTTGGCAACAATATTTCACAGGTATGTAGATCAGACATAAATATACAACTTCCAAGTTTAGACCATCATCAAATTCTAAGTCTATGGTCATCAAATTCTTGGAAAACAGATTCAAAAGAAAGGTGGGTTTCACCCCGATACAGAGTCAGTCCCAATCAATGAGCCATAACTCTTTTCACCAAAAAAAAATCAATCAAAACTGGTTTACAGGTGTTTATAGGGAATATAATCCTACAAGTTTCATGTTTTTCACTCTGTCAAAATCAGAATATAAAGTCATCAAAATATAACAAAATAGAAGACTGAGATAATCTCGGTTCGTTTTTGAACCAGTCATGATGAAGGGGTCATATCTCTTCACACACAAAGAATCAAGTAAAACTATTTCATATGCAATTATATGAGACATAAGGCTACAACTTTCATGTTTTGAACTTTCCCAAATTTCTCTTCTAGAGTTATGAAACTGTGGGTGCAAAATTCTGCTCTAACAACAAAATCAACAGAATCAACTCTTGTTCTCTTGGTTTATAACTTCCATCCAAGAGCTCTACTTCAGTTACTCCATAATTCTCACTAACCATGCATGATTAAC
>CATIWR010044118.1:0-69841 GCA_949677035.1 Omphalea diandra
CATGTTAGTTGATCCTCTAACTAGAGGACTTAGACCTATAGTTTTCAAGAAACATGTTTGTGATATGGGGGTTGCAGAGTCTTTTGATGTGTCTGGATAGTGGGAATTTTGTGCTTGTAATTGAACGTCTAAGTTAAATAATTTTGCTACATTGCTTTTTCATATTTATATGAGCTGAGTATTTTGTGGTTGTTTATTATGCGTATGTGCACATTCTATATATATATAGCATGCTATGAGTTGTGTGTGTTGTGTTTAAGATTGGTGTGATTATCTTAAGCTATATTGGTTTCCAATTGTGTTTTTGAAAACAAAGGCTAAGGCATTGTGTATGTATTTCCAAATGGAAATAAAAGCCTTATTGTGAAGCCTTGTAAATTTCTTTTGCTCATTTAAGCATGTGTGAAAGAGAAATGTTTGGAGGACTGATAAGAAAATAGTGTATTAATCACATGTGGGTATTATTTTCTTACTACACTGTCATATCGGAATCCAAGTCGGTTAAATTGTCAATATTTATGACTATTGATTGGTACTATGTCAATAAGGGGCATAACTACTGTCATGATCTGATATTGATAATTTAATGTGAACAAAATTGTGTTTGATGTGTCATTTTATCAATAAACTATATGTTTTCTAAAATTTATGGCCACATTTGAGTTTAAAGTATTCAGTCCGAGAGTCATTTTCAAAAACGTTTTATTTCTTAAAACATGAAAACGTCATAATTAATATTGCCCAAGTGGAAGAATGTTGAAATTTTTATATGGGCTAATATTAATTATGAGTCTATTTTAATTATTTATAAAACAAACTGAATAATATAGTTTATTGATTTGGGGTAAGCCCAATTAAAATGTGGTCAATTGAGTTATGAGCTTGTGACACCTTTTGTGGGCCGATATGGAAAACGGTAAGTGTAGACCTATTTTAACATAGACCTGTGATGGGTGAGCCTGTTAAAATTTATTATAAATAGGCTAGGTCCCCTCTCCTACCTTCATAACAATAAAACCCTAGTTGTTATGCTCATTGTAGCCGTCTTTGAGAAGGTCAAGGAGAGGAAGACCTAGCTTCCATTTTCAACTGTTTTGATGTATTATTCAAGTGGTTTAATTTCAGCGTTTGTAATCATAGTTCAAAACAATTTGGGATTCAACGCAGAGATAGGTACATAATTTGTTTTCGTTTAATTGCTAGATTTGGTGTTCTAAATTTATGTACTAAATCCTGAATTAAATTGTTACACTGCCATGTTGGTTTCTTGTAACAAGTCTATAATATATTTATGTTGTGCGAGGAGAAGTCCCTTGGTTATGTGTTATTCCTCTGTACCAAGGAAGTAGTGAAGAGGACCCATATCACTAATAGGAAACTCCTTTTGCATTTGCTGAATAAATGAATTAAGGTAATGCTGGTGCATGTAGTGATAAAATCATCAACATAACATAAAAGAAATAACTGGTGAGTTCCATCATTTAAAATAAATAGAGTTATAAACTTTGGATGGTACAAAACATTAGATGTCATAAAACTTGCTAATGAATTAAACCATGCCCGCAGAGCTTGTTTTATACCATAAAGGGATTTGTGTAGTTGACAAACATAATCTGGTTTGTCTAGATTAATGAAGTCCTGTGGTTGTTCCATATGTACCTCCTCTTTAACATTGCCATGCAAGAAAGCATTGGACACATCCATTTGTTTGATAGGCCAATTTTTCATTGTAGCAAGAGCAAGTAGAACCCGAATAGTTGTAGGTTTAATTACTGGACTAAATGTCTCAGTATAATCAACCCCTGATTTTTGTGTGATTCCCATTGACACAAGCCTTGCTTTATATCTCTCGATGGCCCCATTTGCTAACCTTTTTACCTTATAAACCCGTTTGTTCCCTATCACATTCTTATGTATGGGTCTAAGCACCAAGGACCATTTTATATTTTGAAGTAAAGCACTAATCTCCTGTATCATTACTACTAGCCATTCCTTTAATTGGTTGGCTTAGGTATATGTGGTTGGTTTGGTTTGTAAGTGATTGGTGGTACTAAGCAAGGTTGTTTTGGGTTGCATGGTGTTTGGCAGAAGTCGCATGGAATGGGTAGGTGGGATTTAGGATTTGGGTTTTATCTTTATGTTTAGGATGGTTAGTGGATTTGCAGTAGGACAAGCCTACCACTAGATTGATTCCTTGATGATTGGAAACTTCTAGTGGTAAACTTAAGGAGGTTGGTCGAGTGGATGAGGTGTCAAGAGGAGGTTGAGTTGGTGATAAATTTGGAGAAAATTGTTGTGATGGGTTTAGGTTTAAAAAAGGACTAAGTGAATGATTTTGAGTAGGAAACGTCCCTTGCTTAGGGATCGAGCATGTTTGATAAGTTGTATGAATTGATAGCCATGGATTCGAAATAGGATCCTATTGAGATAAAATTGGTTTTAAAACAATTTTTTGATGGAAATATGTGCTCATCGAATTTAACATGCCTAGCAATATAAACCCATCCTGTGTCATTATCCAAACAAAAATAACCATAATGATTTGGAGATTTTCCTAAGTTAATGCACATTTTGCTTCTATAAATGAAATTTCTTTTGTTATTTGGTATTAATAATAGATAAATGGCACATCCAAAAACCTTTAAATCAGAGTATGGTGGAGGATAATGAAACATATAGGTAAATAGGGAAATATTTTTGGTCGATGGAGAGGGTAAACAATTTATCAACTCATCACTCTTAGAAAGTGCATAGTTCCAAAGTTTCGAAAGGTGGTTTGCATGAGAGAGCGGTGTAAGGCCAATGTTAACTATAAGTCGTATTTTCTATTCAGCTATTCCGTTTTGCTCATGTGTAATTGGTAAGCTAAATGATGTAAAATACCATAATTTTTAAAATGTGCATTAAGCTTGTGATATTCACCTCCAAAATCATATTAAAATGACTCGATCTTTTTATTAAATTGGTGGTCAACAAATGCTTCGAACCAAAGATAAATAGGAAAAGCATCATTTTTATTTTTCAATGGAAACAACCAAACAAACTTAGTGAAATCATCAACAAACATGACAAAATAACGATGTCCTAAACTAGATTCCATAGGAGCTAGACCTTAAATATCCGAATGAACTAGTTTGAATGGGCCATGGTGTGATGAGTAACTGAAGGTAAATGACATTTAGACATTTTTCCTAAAACACCAGAAGAACATGGACTAGAGGAAGAAAAAGATATACTAGGCAATTATTTTGCTTAATAACATGTGATGTAATCCGATGATAGGGATGGCCATGATAAGCATGCCATTGATCAAAGGAACAGTTTTCCCCTAATAAAGCCTATTTCAATCCAGTTGGTAAGACATAAAGTCCATTCTTACTAGGTCCTTAAAGCAAGATTTTCTTGGTCATTTAATCGGATATCAAAAAATATTTTGGCCAAAATTAAAAGAAACAAGCATTGTCAATTGTAAATTTTTTTTTACAAATAAAAGAGATTTTGTAATTTTTGAAACAATAAGTACATCATCAAAATGAAAAATAGTTGAAGGAGTAGTATAAATAACATTGCTAGAGTGAGAAATTGGTAAACCTTGTCCATTTCCTACATGAATTTGATCAACACCACTATACTCACTTGCAACACTTAGAGTCGAAATATCAGGAATCCTATGATGAGTGGCACCTATGTCTGGATGCTACTAAGTATTGTTTGCAAAGCAGCTGGTGGTAGGTGTTATAGAGGGATATGCTATGTTAGCTTATGGATTAGTACCCAATCGAGGTTGAAACCTTCGTCAGCACCTATCAATAGTATGATTACGATATCCACATATTTGGCATGGTCCCTTATTTCTTCTATAGTTGAAGGTGATCGAGGTGTGCTTACATTTGATGGCCTCGAGTTAGAAGTGGATGAGGCTGATTGATATGACACATAGGCCAAGGGAAGGTCTCGTGTACTTTTAAGCAACATTTCACGTGTCAATAATTGACCATGAAGCTCATGGAATGTGATAGGCTTAAGCTGCAGGTTTAGGGCAATGATGATGGCATGAAACTCAGATCCAATATTCTTATAGATAATTGCACTAAATTCAGCCTCATAAATTCTCCTTCCTGCTGTCTCCAATTTATCTGCTAGTGTTTTGGCCTTTTGAAGATGCTGAGACATCAACATATCATGTCACTTTAATTCTTGAAGCTCAATAGTTAGTTGTTACTGACGGTTCTGAGATACAGAACCAAATGCATGTGCTATAATGCATTCCAAACCTCCATGAAAGAGGAAATTAGAATAACACATGGAAAAACTTCCTCAAAAAGTAAAGAAAGAATCCAAGATAAAAGAGTTTGATCCTTATGAAACCAGATTTCATATTTTGGATTAATTGAAATTGTAGATGTGGTATCTTGAGGTGGTAAGTGTTTGGGTAGGGCTTGTGTGGTTCCATCAATAAAGCTAATGAGCTTTATGGCAATTGAGAAGAGTAAGAAATTAGGTCTTTCATGTATAATTGCATGGAGTTAGCTTGATGGAGAAAGTATGGTATGTGAAGGATGATAACGGGTTGGTGTGTGAAACAGACAAAAGGAGTAAGGATGGGTGTGGTTGAGGTTATTTCATTTGAGATTGACATGATGAAAATGAACAAACTTTAGGTTAGTGGCTCCAATACCATGTTAAGGTTTCACATAGATTGATAATAGTGTAGAATAGAATACATGCATATAGGCTTTAACATAAGCCTAGCAATTGTTTGAAGAAGAGATAAAAGCTAAACTATTCAGGATATTCTACAATACAATAGAATTAACAACTCAAACAAACCTTATCACATTATCTCCTAACAAATGAAAGGTTTGATAATGACTTGTCAAGTTAGCATGAATAAAGCAAAATTCAAAAAAAAAAAAATCGCCACATTAGCATTTTGACTTATTTTTGTTTTGGCTTCCTATATGTGTGTGTGTGTAATAAAAAAACCCAAAAAAAAAAAAAAGGAAGAAACAATTTTAAAAATTATTTTGAAATTTTTTAGTCAAAGGTTACATAATTTTTTGCTTTTTTGAAGAGAAAGGTTACCTAATTGTATTTTCTCTTTGTATATAATTTTTGACACAAAAAATTAGAATTTTTATTTTCAATTTTGTTGTGATAAATTATTTTATGAGAAAAATTATTTAGTGTGACAAAATAGTTTTGTAATAATATCTTAAGCAATGTAATATAAAGACAAAATATAATATAGTGACAATATTATTTTGTCACTAAATGTAATTTATTGGCGCCATTCTTATGACAAAACTTATTATTATTATTATTATTATTATTATTATTATTATTATTATTATTATTATTATTATTATTATTATTATTATTATATATTTCATATACCTATTCATATACATATGTATTAAAATGAGATGAACATATACATTCATAAATCAAATATAACTATTAATATTATTTACAATACACATTGAAAATACATGAATATATTTGCTTCAATTAAACTAAAAATTTATACTTAATAATTATTAATAAGCTTAGATATAACTATAGAGAACCATGTTACTTCATTTTTTTTTCAAGAATAACAAATGAAAATTATCGTTTTAAATTTAAAATTATTAATTAAAGTTATTATATTTTAGAAAAAATTTTAAAATTACCCTGAACATGCCTAAACACAAGAAAATGAGTTTTTGGATATCAAACTTACTTATAGCACTATCTTAAGAATTTTCATTATTATCTCTCATCCTTGATTTCTTCTTAAATTCATAGATTTTTTTTTTTGTTTCTTTGAATTTCTTCAAAAAGCTTGGAACCATGAAAAAAGTTATTCCTATACCACTACAAGAAATAGAAAAAGTACCAATAGAATTTGTCAAAGGAAAAATATTTGTTGTAACTTACTTACAGGATCATCGATAGAAAGGTAATGAAAATATATCAAGAAAAGCAATGACAGATTACTGATAAAAAAGCAATGAAATTTGCCAACGGGCAAGATCCGTCGATAAATTTCGGCTTTGACCATTACCGACGGGGGTATGCGAAAAGGCACACGAAAATTAGTGTGCCAAAAATTTTGTCAGCAATTTGTCATTGATGTCTTCAAAAATTTTAAATATTTATCAATGAACTACTGACGAACTCACAAATATGATGTGGCAATTTTCATCGGTAATCTGACAAAAAATTATTATTAATACCATGTAAACTTCTCTTCTTCTTCTTCTTCTTCTCGTCCTCCTCCCCGTAATGCTCTCTCTCATTCTCATCTCTCTCTTCCCTCCCACTACTCTCTCTCCCTCTATCGTTTTCCACGCTGCACCACGCCACTAGACCGTCACCATTGTCAAGCCAATAGAAATACATTAATCTCTGTTGATCATTTTTGTTCAATTAGAAAATATAATTTTTGGAAATTGTTGTCATTTTTGCAATTTTTTAGAATTTGTATTGATTTATGGAATTGTATTACAATATTGGGAATTTTCTTGTAATGTTGTAATAATGGAATTTGAGTTAAATACTGCTATGATGTCCATTTTTGTTGAGAAATTAAATTTTGTTATGTATATAATATTGAGTATTATTTATGTGAATTTTATTGGAAAATTTGTTTTATTTATATGTAATTTTTCATAAATTTATTTGTTTATTTGTGCATATAATTTTATTTGTTTTGTTTATGCATATAAATTAAATTTTGTTTTATTTATGTATATAATTTGTTGGGAAATTTGTGGTGAGAATGTTGTCGGGAAATTTTGTGTTGAATTTAAGTGTGAAATTTGTTGGGAAATGAGAGTAAATATATTGTAAAGTTTAAACTTTTTTAATTTATATAAATTCTGGAATATTAGGAAATTATGTAATTTTGGTTGGGAAATTATATTCTGTAATTTATATAAAATTATGGAGTATTATGTATATTTGATTTATTAAGTATTGGGAATTTTGAAATATTGTGTAATCAATTTAGTGTTATTTGGAGATTAAATTTAGTAACTTAATATTGTGTAATCAATTTAGTGTAATATTGTGTAACCAATTTAGTGATTAAATTTAGTAATTTAATAAATTAAATAAATTTAGTAATTTAATTGTAAATTTATTAAATTATGTAATTTAATAAGTTTATTAAATTTAATAATTTAAGTATAATTTAATTAAATTGTAGAAATTTTTCATAAATTTAGTAACATTAATTTTAGTAATTTAAGTGTAATTTTGGCATATTTGATAATTTATTGTATAAAGTTAATAGAAATTTCATGTAAAATTGGTAAATTTATTAAATTTAGTAATTTAATAAATTAAGTAAATTTAGTAATCTAAGTGTAAATTTATTAAATTTAGTAATTAAAGTAAAATTTTACTTAACTTTATAATTTAATGTAATTTAATAAAATTTTATAAATTTTAGAAATATTAATTAAATTTTAGTAATTTAAGTGTAATTGAATTAAATTTGAGAAACTATATAAATTTTTGAAAATTTAATGATATTTAGTAAATTAATTTTTGACATTTTATAAATTTTAAATTCATTAAATTTTGTAATTAAAGTGTGTCTTTAATTTGTGAAATTAGTTTAATTTAATGTAATTTTATAAATTTATTGATATGTGTAATTTATAATATTTTATTTGTATTTTGTGATTAGGTTGAAATATCTTTTGATTAAGTTTGATCTTTCTACGCTTTAGGAGGTAAGTGTTTAATTTAAAAGTTTTTTAAATTTAAAATACGAATAAAAATTTAAAATTTTGTATTATATGGAAAATTTGAATGTTATTATAAAATAATTGTATTTTTAATGGCTGGTATGTTAAGAAATATTTGTGTATATATATATATATATATCTTTGTATGTAATGAAATTTAAATTTTAGAAAATTGTAAAGTCTCCATAAAATTTAATAACAGTATAGAAAAATATCATTAAATTTTCAAATTTTTTAAAAACTATAAGAAGATTGCATAAAATTTTAAATAAATGCCAACAAATATAATTGAACTAAACTCCCTTACAATTGATAAAACAAAACATCCAAAAATGTTAATTTATGCATAATTACGAAAAAAAATTAAAGTTTGCGATTTTGTAAAAATTGAAAAATATTCCTCAAATTATAATGCTCCAAAATATTCCTTAATGTTGGCCTTTGAGCACTAAGAAAAAGGTTAAATTGGAGAGAAATTTAAAAATTAGAGGAAAGGTAATGGAAGATGAAAATAGAAGAAGTAAGAGAAGAGATAGAAACTCCAAATTTTATGGTGGTTTAAGTGTTAACAAACCCTACATTCACTCCTTATTTCTTCATAATTGGGTATTCTACTAACACTAAATGGTGTTTCTAGACTCATAACGAACTTTTACACTTTGTGTTTTATGACTCACACACAACTTTACAACTTGTGTTTTAAGGCTCACATAAAAACCTCTCAAGTGTTTTCTTAAGGTCTCACTTAACTGATTTCAAGAGTTTTACAACTAGGTAACTCTCAAACCCAATAACAATGGTGTTTAATGCTTATAACTAACAATACCAACTCACATACAAGAATTAAAGGTTGAGAAACAAAATTGTAGGAGTTTGACATTATTTAATCACCAAATTATTTGGCAATAATCACCAAATAGATAATACAAACAAACTATGTCTAAATCTTTAAGACAAACTAGGCAGATCTTGCATTAAATGTTTGTCAGACAAATTTCGCTATTATGAATGGTCATTCACAGTTACGATTTCTCTTTTTGTACTAAATTTGTTGAAATCACAATAGAAAACCTTGTTTGTATCTAACAACTAGTCTACATGGCATGCTATCACTAGTCTTTCGAGAAAAATACTCATTTTGTTCTTCGAACCAAACAAAAGTTGTGGTCACGAGTTATTTTTCTCTTGGACGTGATTGGTACTGTGAATCTGTCTATTTGATATGGAGAAGTTACTTCATCACGTCGCAATCTCAAAGACTATTTCACCCTTGTGAATTTTAATATACTAACGATTCTATTTGACACTTAATAAGCTCTGGTTGTGGACTTGTTTCCCTTTAGGCAACTCCAAAAGTCGCAGTCGCAATCAGGGATGTGATGGTAACCTCGAATTTGTCCATTTAAACTTTATTATTATCTTAATAGGATCGCAACTGCAATTTGCTTTGCAAATTTCCCTGACCTGAATTCATCCATTCCTTTTGCAAGATAACGGTCACAAATTAGAGGTTCTTAACTGTAAATTAGGATGTCTTTCATAATGCTTGATACTTAGACTTCCATCTAACTTTCAATGTAAACCTATCTTAAAAACTGTAAAATCAACACTTAAACTTGATGTTATAACATATCAATTTATATTGTCAAGATCAAAAGAGAGTTTTGACTTAGGTTTGACTAACCTAATCCAATAATCTCCCCCATTTTTATGTTGACAACTTAGATTGATTTTGCAAGGAAAAAAGAATGCATAAGTGCAAAGTTGAGATGGTTAACAATGTTTTGTTAAGATACTAAATTTAATTTGAAATACAAATAAACTAATTGGAATTGCTCTCCCTCAAACTATACTCCCCCTTAATTATATCATGTAATTTCTTTCACTATTTCTCTCCCCGTTGTCAAGATCAAAAGAGAGAACAATATTATTATATGGATAAGTATAAAGTGATGCAAATAAAGAACAACCATAGAAGGATCACAAACTTTAAATTTTATTGATATTAAAATGAAAAACACAAATAAACATAAAATAAATATTAACTTGTAGGATTACAAACTTAGGCCAAAGAGCAATAAGAAGAAAAACATAAAATAAATACAAGCCTAAGTAAGAAAGAAAGAAACAAAAAACTATAGGATTAGATAGATATCATTATCATCAGTGTCTCCAACTTCCTCATCTACTCATTCACGTTGTGCTTCATCGTTTTCATCCACTCCTTGATCTTCCTCTTCTTCTGGAGTATCCTCCCAATCTTTAAAATATGGGACATGATAAGGTGTTGCATCCACCTTCTCTTGAAGGTCCACTAGGTCACTATAGAGGTTAGAAAGAAGAAAAAAAATCTTCTTTCTATAATACACATCACCTTGTCCAACTTCTTGTTAATAGAGGAGAGAAAGATGGCAGAAGTCTTAGGTTTTGCTTTAGCCTAAGGACATGGGATTAGTTAGGCACTTTCTTCTATCATAAACCTCTTCCTTTTTAAAGCTTTGAGTTATTTCATGCTTATTAGCCCCGAGAGACCCTAAGGTATAAACATTGGTATCTGGATGGATAGCTTTGGCATTTATCAAATAGGGCAGATTAAGAAAGTTTTGGGAGTGTAAGTATTTTTTAATGAGGAATTTTTCATTTTACTCATTTAAAGCTCCTATATAATGGTAAATGGCTATGACATGAGAGGGGAGGAGCAATTGGCTTTTAGACTTTGTGCTCATGTGAATCAATTGATCCATAAGGTAGCAACCTATTTGGAATGCTTTATTTTCTATGCAAAATAGAAATGTTAGGTCTTTTTGGGAAACCTTTTAGTTCCATCACCCCTAGCATTTGCCAAAACAAAAGTAATGATACGGTGCAAAAGCCAATTTATAAAGGTTGTAATGTATTTGGCTAGAGATGTTTTTTATCATGTTTGGTTTCAATGGAGATCTCTGACCAAAATTCAGAATAAATGATATCAAGTATAGAGATGATGAAAGGAATATCATTTCCCACTTGAAGATCAAATAAGGTATAAAGTTAGGTAAAAGTTATAAAGTGAGATCCCCCAAAAACCCTAAAAACTAAAGTGTATAAACCTGTTTTAGATTCAGCTCTCCTGCTTAATGTAACATTGCACATAAACTCCTCGATGATCTTTTCATACCCTGGCTCATTTCTGAAGATAAACTCATTCCACCTTAGGCTTGACAAAAAGGCATAGATTTCATCCTTGATTCCAAGTGGCTCAAGGAGAAAGGTAGAAGGAATTTTATTAGCTTGGATAATTTTATTAGAGTTTACTTTATACCTGTCTTTTTCTTCTTTGGTTATTCATTTTCTTAAGTGAAGGGCATGAGGGCTTAGAGGTTGGGCAATGCCCTTCCCTTTCTTTGTTCTGGTTAGTTTCTTAGGTGCCATGAAGGAAGTTGAAAGAGTTTAAAAGGTTTGAGAGAAGAAATGAATGATAGATGAAGAGAAAAGGTAATAGTGGAATAGATGAGTGTTAGGATGGTTTAAATAGGCATAAACTGATGAAAAATGGTAACAAAATGGTAAAATATTCATTAAAAGAGGGGTTGACACCTATTGACAGTCAAATCAATCAATGTCTGATAGTTACTAGAATTTATGGTCACTATTAATAGGTCACAACCGCTAATTATAATTCTGTGAGTAACGGACAAAAATTTCTCAAAAAACAAATGAGTCAATGGTCAAATAATTTGAATTTTAAAAGAGTTCATGGTGGCGATTTGAACTTGTGACTGCAAATTAAGAGTTTGACAGGAAATTTATGAGTGCCTATAAATAGCGATCGCGAATTACAAGGCAAAAAGAAAAACAAAGAAAGAATAAGAATTAGCCTTCTTAAATGTGATTAATGTAATGATGATTAATTCAAGTAAATTGGCATAAAAATCTCAATTGTATAAAGAATTAACACATCTAAAGTAATTAACATACATACTTTTCGAACATATCATTCAATTAATCAAAATGACAAGCTCAATGAAGAAAGTGAGGTGAGATCAATTTTCACCCTAGCTCCTCAACTCCCTTTTAATGAAGTTCATCCTTTCTTTATTAAGGGGTTTAGTGAAAATGTTTGTAAGTTGATGATTGGTGTCAATAAACTGTAACACCACATTTCCATATTGGACGTGATCTCTAAGAAAATGATGCATAATGTCAATGTATTTGCTCCTAAAATGTTAGATGGGATTGTTTGAAAGATTTATTGCACTTGTGTTGTCACGTTTTGATGGGAATGTGATAAACATTCTTGCCATAATCTTTGAGTTATTGTTTCATCCAAAGGACTTGGGTGCAACAATAACCTACCACCATATATTCGGCTTTAATGATGGATAAGGTAATCAAAACTTATTTTTTACTAAACTAAAAAGCTATACATTCTCCTATAAATTGATAAGTTCCAGAAGTGCTTTTTTTATTTAATAAACTGTCAACAAAATTTGTATCCAAATACCAAAGAGGACTAAATGATAAATTTCTAAGATAACATATCCCTAAATGCAGTGTGACTTGTAAATATTTAAGAATCCATTTAACAATATTTAAATGGGATTCCTTAAGGCATGATTGAAACCTAGCACATATGCTTACACTAAACTTGATGTCGAGTTTAGAAATAGTAAGATAGATAAGAGAACCAATCATACCTCTAAACATTTTGTCATCAATTAGCTTACCCAATTCATGTTTGTCTAGCTTGATGGTAGCACTCATTGGTGTCTTTGTTACTTTGCATCCATCCATGCCAAACCTCTTGAGTAGATCCTTTGTGTACTTAGCTTGGTTGATGATGATGCCTTCTTTGGTTTGCTTGATTTGTAGACCAAGAAAGAACTTGAGCTCTCCCATCATGCTCTTCTCAAATTCCCTAATCATATACTTAGAAAAATCTTTAAAAAGAGATTCATTAGTATCATCAAATATAATGTCATCAACATATATTTGTACAATGAATGTATCTTTGTTGTGCCTTTTGACAAATAAAGTCGTGTCAATTTTTCCTTTTTCAAAATCATTTTTGTAAAAGAAATAAACTAAGCCTTTCATACTAATTATTTTGAACCATATAAGGCTTTAGTAAATTTGAAAGCATGATTTGGAAAAATGTGAGACTCAAAACCAGTAGGTTGTTCAACATAAATTTTCTCCTCAATGAGACCATTCAAAAATGCACTTTTAGCATCCATTTGAAAAAGTTTAAAGTTAATGTGACATGCATATGCTAAGAGAATCCTAATGGCCTCTAATCTTGCTACAGGTGTATAGGTTTCATCATAATCAATACCTTTATCTTTGTTGCAACCCTTTGCAATCAATCTAGCTTTGTTCCTAGTAATAAAACCTTGCTCATCCAACTAATTCCTAAACACCCACTTGCAACCTATAATAGGGTGTTCCTTAGGCCCAGGATCAAGTTCCCATATTTTGTTTCTCTCAAATTGGTTGAGTTCCTCTTACATAGTAATCACCCAACTCTCATCATTAAGAGGTTCATTAACAGATTTTGGCTCAAATTGAGAAACAAACATAAGATTATTATCTAATGCATGAAGTTAAGACCTAGTACTTACTCCCTTAGATGTCTCATAAATGATTAGATCCTTTAGGTGATATTTGGAGAAACTCCAATCCTTGGGAAGACCTTGAGCTAGAATTCTTACTTCTTGTGGTTGAGATTCATCAACTTCTTATGATGACTTGTTATCTTGAAGATCAATCACCATTTCTTTTGGAGTTGAATCTAGCTCCAATTTCTCATAGTTGCCTATAAGATTATCAACATGAGTACCTTTTCCAATATCAAGTTTACTAGATTTATCAAACACAATGTTCATTGACTCTTAAACAACCATAATACTTTTGTTGAAAACCCTATAGGCTTTACTAGAGGTGGAGTAACCAAAAAAAAAAAAAAAAACCTTCATTTGTCTTATAAGCAAAATTTTCAAGGTTGTCTTTAGTATTTAAAATGTAGCATTTGCACCAAAAAACCTCTAAGGTATGAAATCTTAGATTTACTACCAATCCCAAGCTCATAAGGAGTTGTTTTTTTTTTTTTTTAGAATGGATGGTTTGAAAACATGATTAGAAATATAATAAGAAATATTGATGGTTTCAACCCAAAAGTAATTAGGCAAAGAATACTTATTGAGCATATTTCTAGCCATCTCTACTATTATTCTATTTTTCCTCTCTACAACACCATTCTGTTATGGTGTTCTAAGAGTAAAAAAATTATGAGAAATCTTATTCTCTAAGCAATAAGTTTCAAAAGATTCATTTTGAAATTCTTTTATATGGTAATTACTTATAATAAAGATGAAGTAAACATTTTCATTTTGAACTCTTTTTGCAAAACTTTTAAAAGCATCATAAGTGTCATTCTTATGAGATAGAAAGGATGCCTAAGTAAACCTAAAGTAATCATCAACTCGGACCAATACATAATGCTTCCCACCTAAACTAGCATTCCTAATAGGTCCAATTAAGTCCATGTGGATAAGTTGAAGAGGTCTAGAGGTACTTACAATATTCTTTGCTCTGAAGGAAGTTTGATGTTGCTTCCCATTTGGCAAGGTCCATAAGTCTTGTCCTTAGAGAATTTTAGCTTGGTAAGACCTTCCACTGGCTCTCCTTTAGATAGGCTTTGTTATAGCTCTATGCTAACATGACCAAGTCTTCTATGCCAAAGTCAAGGTTCATTGCTAAGAGACATAAGACACTTGAAGGACTAGTTAACCAAATTATTTAAGTTAATTAAGTAGGTATTGCCCCTCCTTTCACCATTAAAGATTACCTTTTTATCCACCAAAGTGGTAACCCAACATTCTATAGGGTCAAAGATGACTTTATTACCTTTATCACATAACTGACTTAAGCTTAAAAAATTATCTTGTAAACCATCAAATAAAAGAACATTGTCAAAAAATGAACAACCATTATTACCACTTGTTCTAATGCCAATTACCTTACTCTTGGCTTTGTTCTAAAATGTGACATTGCCACATTCCTTCTCCTTTATGGCTATGAATATTTTTTATTGCTCCCCAAATGCTTTAAGCACCCACTATCCATATGCCAATCATTGTCTTCATTGGTGGCTATCATACAATCCTATATAATAAAAACAAATCACCTTTTTTTAGGTATCCAAGCATACTTAGGTCCTTAGGATTTAGGTTTTGAAGGGTTCTTTAATTTTAGGTGAGCCTTCCTAATATAACAGAAAATGTTTATGTGACCAAACTTTATAAAATAGTGACATTAAAGCTTAAACTTGTAAGTCTTTTCCTTATGCATAACTCTAGTATGAGTTGGGAGCTTACTCATATAATGGTGGTGGGAGTGTGAGCATGTGTAAAAATGATTGAGAGTAAAAGAGAATTTTTTATGTGTGTTAGGGTGAACATGTTTCTTAGTATATATGAATCCTTGATTAGCCTTTTTAAGCTTAGGCTTTGAGCCTTAAGGTGCCTTCCCCTTACCCTTGGGCATAGATGGCTCAGTGCTAAGAGCACTTTTCCTCACAATTACCTCAATACCAGATGTTTGAAGTGCTAAAACTCTAATAAATGTTATGATAGGGTGTGTAGATGAGAGGCTCCATTGTAGCCTAGACTATGTCTTGCTAAAGGAAGTCTTTGAGATACAATTAATATATCTAAAGCTTCCTTCCCTTTGTGACACTTATAAATAGAATTTCTAAGCTTAATTACCTCTCCTTTTAAAGAATCATTTTTCTTTCACAAGGAATTTAGAAAAGAAGAAGATATAGTAAGACACTCGATAGACTTTTGAAGTTCTTCATTTAAAGTTTTCAACTCACTTACAAGCTCATTTAATGAGTTAAACTCATTTTCAGTTTTAAGCATTTCTTTTTGTAAGTTTTCATTTGTGACTCGTACTTGTCACATTTTAAAGTAAGAGCTTCTAGCAACTCATCATCTATACATCATATGCATCATAATTGTCACTAGAGTGGGGTGAAGAACTTATCTCATTAAAAGAGTCCTCTTATGCCATGAAATAGAGATTTTCCACTTCTTCATGCTCATCCTCCTCACCAGAGTTATCATCTGAAGTCACTTTGAAGCATTTCTTCTTTTCTTTGTCCCCTTTCTTTTTCTTCTTCTTCTTCAGCTTGGGATAATCATACTTAACTTGACCTTGCTTGCCACACTTGCAACAGGTCACCTCATTCTTCTTTTCCTTAAGGTTAGGAGATGCCTTCGTGAAGTTCATTCTATCCTTTCTTCTTCTTATTAGCTCTTTGGTTCTTGTGGAAAGCATGGTTAACTCATCCTTTTTCTTTTTCACTATCATCTTCATTACTTGAGACAATTTCTACCTCTTTGTCTTTTGCTAAGGATTTAAGGGCTAAGGTCTTCTTTTTTGTTTTGTCATTCTTGTCCTATTGCCATCTCGTGTTCTTCATTTCCTCTTTTTTTTGAAGGCCAGCTCATGAGCAAGAAGCTTGCCTATGAGGACATATGTTGGCACATTTCCAATTTATGGATTTCACTCTTGAATATTACACACCTTCGCACCAAATTTTTTAAAAGGTAAAGATTTGAGTATTTTGGTGTTTACCTTATGATTATTGAGTACCCTTTCAAATTTCATTATATTTGTGATAATTGATAGGAGTCCATTCGTCATATCGGTGATGCTTTTGTTGTCTTTCATCATGAATAGCTCTCATTATGTCACATACATCTCTAATCTACTCGACTTTACCAAGGTTGTGCCCTCATGATAGTTCTCCAAAGCTTTCAAAATTCCATGAGCAGTGAGGTAGTGTTGTACTATTCCAATATGCTTTCTTGACAAGGAGCTAAGAAGAATTGTCATTGCTCTTTCGTTCCTTCCATTTGATCTTCTACAAGCTTTCATTCATTCCTCTACTAGGATTAACTCTTTACTTCCATCAACCACCTCAGTCAGAGGCTTCCATTCTTTTGTAGTTATATCTCAAAGATCCATCACATTACTATCCAAATATATCTCCATTCTATTCTTCTAATGTATATAGTTAGATATATCGAAGTATGGCTTAAGATAGGTATGGATTCCTTATTTTTTGTCATTTGTCTTTACTCACACAATTAAGGGTTTCAATGAAATCTTACTTTGATATCAATTATTAGCCCTTAAACACCAAGAAGAGGTTGAAATGGTGGAAAATTTAAAAGTTGAAGGGAAGGTAATGGAAAATGAAAATAGAAGGAAAAGAGATAGAGACACCAAATTTTATAGTAGTTTAGGTATTAACAAATCTTACATTCACTCTGCAATTCTTCATAATTAGGGATTCTACTAATATAAAATGGTGTTTCCAAGCTTATACCAAACTTTTACACTTTGTATTTTATGAATCACACACAACCGTACAACTTGTGTTTTAAGGCTCACACAAAAACCTCTCAAGTATTTTCCCAAAGTCTCATATTTAACCTATTACAAGAGTTTTACAATTAGGCTAACTCTCAAACTCAATAACAATAACAATACCAACTCACATACAAGAATTAAAGGTTGATAAACAAAATTGCAAGAGTTTGGCTATGTTCAATGTTAGTCACTTGCATTCATGTATGTTTGTAGAGTATCTATCAACAATAATCACCAAAGAGATGTTACAAAGAAATTATATCTAAATCTCTAAGGCATGCTAGGCAAATCTTGCATTAAATGCTTGTCAGATAAATTTTATGGTCATGACTAGTCATTTGCAATCGCGATTTCTCTTATTACACTAAATTTGCTAAAATCATGGCAAAGAACCCTATTTGCATCTAATGTCTACTCCACGTGGCATGCTATCATTGGTCTTTTAAGAAAAATAGTTGTTGTGTTATTTGAACTAAATAAAAGTCTTGATCGTAAGTTATTTTTCTCTTGGACGCAATTGGTACCGCGAATCCATCTATTTTGTAAGGAGAAAAATTCGCGGTCTTAAAGACTATTTCACCCTTGCAAATTTTGATATACTAATGGTTCTCTTGGACATTTAGCAAGCTTTGGTTGTGGACTTGTTCGCTCTAGACAACTCCAAAAGTTGTGGTTGTGATCATGGACGCGATGGTCATCGTGAATCTATCTGTTTAGACTCCATTAGTATCTCGACAGGATCACAATTGCGATTTTGCCTAACCTAAATTCATATATTCTTTTGCAAGATAGCAGTCACGAATTAGAGGTTCTTGACTGCAAATTAGGATGTGTTTTCACAATACTTGAGAGTTAGACTTCCATACAACTTCCAATACAAGTCTATCTTAAAAACTGCAAACACTTAAACTTGAAGTTAGAACATATCAATCTCTATTGTCAAGATCAAAATAGAGTTTTGACTAACCTAGTCCAACACTTAAAATTTAATAATATGTAATAACATATGCTTAGAATTGTAAGAATTATATATGTTATAAAATTTCATATTCCAATAATTATTTATGTAATAAAATTCAAAGTTAATTACTAATTTCATAGAATACTAAAAAAAATTAAAAAATTTTAATAAAAGGCCAAAAAATTAAAAATAAATTATAATAAAATTCCCAATAATTTTATGAAATTTAATAATATGTGCAAGAAATTGTATAAATTTCTTAATTTTTAATAATATTAAAAAATGCAAAGTGAATTATGAATGTCATAAAACACTAAAAAAAAAAAAAATAAAACCTTGACAGTTCATAATATTCCAAAGAATTTCAAAAAAAAATCTCAAAATTGAATAGTAAGCGCCCCAAAATTTCATAAAAAATTTCATAATTTGTTCTTATATTCTTGCATTTTTGTATATTTGTAATTTTTTTTTGAAATTTAAGTAATAAAGAAAATTTTTTTAATAGGAAATATGCATGAATTTTCTTATAAAAATACTAAATATGGTGTAACCATCGATACCCATTTGATGTCATGTTCATTTAATTATGAGATGACAACGAATTGTTCAAAGTGAACAATTTAGAAATTTCATTATTTGATATAACTTGTTGTATATAATATAATTCATTTATGTTGTTTTAAATTTTAGTTTCTTATCTCCTACATGTTCTCTTAGTGCATAATGAAAAATGTTTTATAACATTTTTCATTTTGGTGCACTAAGAGAGTTGGGAGGATATGTCAAAATTTTGATAGTTATGTGAAGTATATTTATACAATTAAAGGTTATATAGCAATGATTTTCTAAATGGGTTAAGTTTATACCTTATAGGTTGGGAGATATAAAGAGATAATAGTAGATATTAAATGAAAAATCAGTATATAAAAAATTTATAAAAGTGTTCTTAATTGTATTATCAGTTCACAATTTTCAAGACTATATAATAAGATCATATAGAAATTGGTTGTACTCTAAACTGAACGATGGTTTACTATAATCAAAATTTTTAGAAGATGTAAACCATTTCATTCAATTTCTAACTTCTCAACTTGAATTTATGGATGAGACCAAGATTAGTTATCCATATAATCATAAAAAGTGTCAGAATTACAATTATTTAGACCCCAACACAGTCATATTACATCTCATTCAAAAGGATTTTGTTATTGGTTATAACAATTGGTATATGCATAGTGAAGTGTGTGGATCTACAACTTCAGTTACAAATGAACAAGAGGTTCAAGTTGAGAATGAATTTAACATTAAAGTTGAACATAGTGCATTTCATACTATGATAATAGATGTCGATGGACTAGGTTGAATTTGAATGGAATGAATGCATATCCAAATCCAACTTCTTAAAAGTTGTATGATATGCTAGATACTGCTAATGAGGTTTTGTGGCTTGGCTGTAAAACACATTCTCAGTTATCGGTCATTGCCCAATTTATGAATATCAAATCTGAGCTCCACTTATATGAAAAATGTTACAATGATATTTTACATTGGTATAATAAGTTGTTTGAGGATCATACAATGGTTTATAGTTGTTATAACATAAAGAGGTTAATGCAAGGTTTAGGTCTTCTAGTTGAAAAAATTCATTATTGTAAGAATTATTGCATGATATATTAGAAAAGATAGTGATTTAAGGACATGCAATTTTATTATTTCCCTAAATATAAGTGCACACCTTAAGGATCAACTACATCTACAAAAGATGTTCCATATAAGAAGATGTATTATTTTCCTCTAACATCGAGTCTGTAAAGGTTATATACTTCTAAAGGAACTGCTAAGTATATGAAATGGCATATGGAGCATGAACAGGGAAAAGGCATGATGGAACATTATTCAGATTCTCTAGCATGGAAGCATTTCAATCATATAAATCTGCAGTTTGCATCCAAAATTTGTAATGTGCGTTTGGGATTATGCACTAATGGTTTTCAAGCTTTTAGTTAATTTGGGTAACAATATTCATGTTGGCCAATTATTATCACATTGTATAATTTGCCACTCTAGAAGTGTATAAAGGAGGAATACATGTTCATCTCAATTTTTGTTCCTAGACCAAACAACCAAAACATAAGTTAGACTTGTACTTATAGCATATGATTGTAGAATTAAAATAGTTATAGGAATTTAGAGCGGAGAGATATGATATTTCAACAAAACACAAATTTTCGATTCTCTGGATGATAAGTGATTTCCTATTTATGGTATGTTGTCTGGTTGGAGTACATAAGGCAAACTTACGTGTCCATATTACATGGAACATATTTATGTCTTCACGCTTCCGAATGGTGGAAAACAAGCATGGTTTGATAATCCCCTTAAATTATTACTAGATGATCATCTGTGGTAGTGAGACACCATAATTTTGTCTTATTAAGGTAGGTATACAAATTAAAATTTTCATCTTTTAGGATCATATTTGAGAGGAAAAACATGAAGGTGTGCAGAAAATAGAAAGAAAGAAAGGAAGATGGGAGAAGAGTGAGCTAATTTGGAGGAAACACTAAGCTTTTCTAGTTTTGGAAAAAGGGGTAAGTGATTTTATCTTCTTCCCACATGAAATTCTCCCTCATAACATTTTAAACATGCATGATTAGGAAGAATTATGTAGTAATTTGAGATAGAGCTCATGTATAGAGGTTGAAACTCAAAAGAAATAAGAGCTGATTGTGTTGGTTTTCTTGTTAGAGCAGATTTTGTACCCATAATTTCATAGCACTAAAAGAGGAACTAGGGAAAGTATAAAATATAAAATTTAGAGCTTTATGCCGCATCTAAATGCATGTAAAATAGTTTTGCTTAATTTGATGTGTGTGAGGAGACATAGCTTCATCATTACAGCTAGTTCACAACCAACCAAAATCTCCTCAGTCTGGCTGTTTTCATAAATTTTGATGACATGATGTTCTGATTTAAAAAAAGTTAAAAACATGAAATTTGTAGGGTTATATCTCTTCTAAATACCGATAAAGTAGTTTTTTTTTAATTTATTATATGGAAAGAGATATTGCTCATTGATTGTTACTGATCTTAAACTCGATGAAACCTCATTAGTCTTTCGATTATGTTTTCCAAGAATTTGATGGATGTAGAATCTGAATTTAATGATGTGAAAAACTTTAAAGTTGTATATTTATGCATGATATACATTCTTGTAAAATATTTTTACCAAATTTATCTTGGTTGATGAGATATTTCCCCTTCATCATGACTGATTGTTAACATATTGAAAACCTGCTCACCCTGAGATTGGTCATTTGTTTTAGTGACTTTATAGATTGAATTATATTATGACTAAAATATGCCCTTCATATGTTATGTAACTTATGGTAAATCAGTTTTGCAATTTGATTTGTATAATTTGAGATATACCCAAGATTATAAGACCTACTCAGATTGAGATGATATTGAAATAGGGCAAAATTAAAAAATTCACCACATTTTCCATATGTCTTATATTGACCTAAAATTTGACTATGTTGAATCATTATATGTCTAGTTTATTTGAAAAAAGAATCAAGTCATTTGGATAAGAATAAGAAGAGTTATTACAGTTAGACCGAAGCAAGGTTAGGCTACCATAGAAGAAAAATATACATAAACACTAGGTTCACTTGCATAGAACATGCCCATAGTTGCATACTAAGCATTCAAAATCATTTTGACATGCTTATAACCAAGTGTTTATCAAATGTTAGGATCTCAACACTTTGAGGAAGCCCAAAAGAGAGGGTCAAACCTACCATAAAGGTTGGTAGCATCAAAAGGTGAGTAAAAGCCATAATTAGATTCTAATGTGTATGTGTAATGATTTTATGATATGGTTATATTCTATTACATGTATATGTAATTGAATTGTGACATTTTACATGTGAATACAAGTCAAATGTGATTTATATGATCTTAATGATTACTTGGTACACCATTGTGAATGAACATTTGCATATGGAACTAAAAGGATGTTGTGATCGGTTTGTCAAACACTTGCAAATTACATGGAAAAATGGACCAATATATCCTATTGGCACATATTATTGATCAAATGATTCACTTGTTATATGCTAGCTAACAAAATCAAATGTGCCTTGAATCACATGAATTCCTAGGAGCAGTGTTTGCCTTGCAAGATCACAACGAAAATCAATCTATTGCATTTGCACTTGCTTAGTTAATTGTTACACTTGTAATGTATCCTAATGATATTTGATTGTTGGTTGTGCTATAAAATCTGATTATTATTTTTATTCATTGAGTCACAACTCACCAAATCACAATTATGTTTTTCAAATACTAAAGCATAGGGTTTGGATATTTTGCAGCATAGAGTTGTGCATACAGACGCATAAAGCACAAGTCGTCGACTAAATTTCAATGCTCTCTCTCTATGCATCAAGTACATATATCTATACAGGAATCAGTTTATGACCACTAGCCTTGAACATTAGTTAACATATATGTACATTAAATACATGTTGGATTGTGTTTGTACGATGAATCAACCTTTATACATATGTGATTTCAGACATGAATGCTATGATTTATAAATGAAAATGGTAGTGACAGTTTTTGGTATAAGAACGGGGATAGGTTCCATAAGGACATGCATATGAACATGACATGACTTTTATACTATTATGCATTATCATATGACCTAGTCTTATATGTCTATAGGGCATTAAAAGAGGGTAGTCATAGTAATACCCATGGCTCACCAAGGAAGGAGAAGTAAACCGATTTGCATTCCATAGAAGCATCATGCCAACCATTAAGACATCAATCTGCTGACAGAGTTAGATCTCCTACATATTTTCATGCACAACACATATCTCATGGGCAACCACAACATAGAATTAGTGAACGAACAGTGTAGGGTCCAAAAATTCAAAGAGAAAGAAGGTATGACAATTTTAAAAAATAGGGTGTAGTAAACTTTAATGGTACCACATATCCATTAGTGGCAGAGACATGGCTAAAAATAACATAGAGAGTTTTGAATTTGATGAAATGTACACAAGAAGAAAAGTTTGAATATGCAGTGTTGCTATTATAGGGGATGCATATGATTAGTAGGAAACCATTCTAGGGAGTGATGTCTAGCCTTCAGTGCTTACGTGGAATGATTTCTTCATGAGTTCAACAATAATTACATGCTAGAAGTGTAAAAAGATGATAAAAGAAGGGAATTTCTGAACCTAAAGCAGGGGGAGATGACTATAACTGAGTATAAGGTAAAATTTAATTAATTATCTCATTATGCATCCTTCATCCTTCATGGTGGCCACTGACAAAGACAAATGTTGAAAGTTTGAAGAGGGACTAAGATATGAGATCAAAAGTAAGATCAAAGCTGCAAATCTTGAAAGTTACACCAAGTTAAAAGTTGCTACAATCAGAGTGGGAATATTAGAAAAAGAAAGGATAAAACAACGAGTAAAAAGAATGCCTATTGAGTTATGGGAGATTTTAATAGAAAGAAAGGTAAACGTGGAGATTATATGCCATCATAGTCCAGTGCTAGGGGTGGTTACTCTAGCTACAAAGATAGAGGATTTGGAGTTTCATCGTATGTAGGCAAAGGTCAAGGACAAGTTTTATGTCATATCTAGAGTCGTCTTCTTTTACTCTAGCAAGTTCATCTCCTAGTATGGATCCTCCATTTACACCCACTATGCCATCAGATGTTATCCCATCTAGAGGTCCAATGATGCCATTAGAGTCGGATGATATATGTTGGTCCAATTCCCAAGTTATGCCTTTGGATTACTTTGCAACATTGGAGGTATGTAAAATTATATTTCTTGTATTTTATTTATTTATTTTTATATTTTGGAAATTACTATGGGTTTTTATACAAATAATTGAGTAGAATATGACAATTCTTTAAGAGAAATAATAAGTTGTTTGCACTTATTTTCCCTTTAACATATATATGAGTGCAATAAATGTACTTTGACCTACAATTAAAAGATTATATGGACAATAAATGAAGTTAGATTACCTTGAGTTCCTAGTTCCATTGATACATCTTCACTAAATCTCAAGAAAATGATACTAAATGAAGGTTACAATAATAAATGACATGGGGATTTTTAAAATTATAAAGTTGATGAGCTAATAATAGCGACTGAAGACTTCATTGCTAAATGAGCAATTATAAGCTAAAAAATTATATTTATAAGTAAAGAAAGCAATTGTATACTAAAACTTGAAAGATGAAACTAAACAAAACCAAGGATTTTGAAAACAAATTCATAAATTGACAACTAACTTTTCTATTTATATATTTCTCAAGCTTGGCGAGCAAGTCTTCTTGAAGCTTCCATTTATACATGTTTCTTCCATTACTTTCACTCCCTACTTCAACTGCTTTCTTTACTTGCATTCCATACATACTTGCTCCCCGTCTCCACACAAACACATTAATCATAAGTCACTCCTCAGAATATTTTGGAACGCTTATTAATTTAGCTCAATAAGTCATGAGTCATAAAAGTGGACTATAGATTTGTGCTAAACAAAATAGGCTTAAAATTTGAGCTATAAAATTTATATAGACTTAAATCAAAAACTATTTTTGGATGTATACAAAAGTACATGATGATAGATCTTAGGTTTGAAAAGGATATATATATTTTTTTAACATTTCAAACATGAAATTTAAATGTTATAGAAATTTAAACTATAATAAGTTTTAGGGTTAATTACTTTGAATCAGTACTGAAGGTAGAAATTTTACTCATGGGATCCAAAATAAATAAAATAAACAAGTATCATTATTTTTCTTTAGCATCTAGACTTTGTTATTCTAAGAATCAAACTTATTTTACATTGCAAATAGAATAAACCAATGTGAAAAATCAATGGGTCTACATTATCAGTTTTGAGACTATTTTAAATAGTCTAAACATAAAACACACATAGTTAATTGATGGAATTTTCTTGTTTTTAATTGATTTTCATCACAAAATTAACAATTCATCTCAATTTATTTGATACCTAATTTCAAAAAAATTATTTGAGTAGTAAAAAGAAGACAAATTAGAACATTAATAATAGTATTAAATTAAAACAATCAAGGGCCAGTTATATTGAAAATAAAATCTAACAATAATTAAAATGCTAAAATCAACCATAAATAATTTTTTTTATTAATTAACTCTTAAGAAAATTTATAACCATAACAAGTTCTCGTCTCATTCTAATAATTTAAGCAACAAACAATTTTCATATTATAAAAACTCTAATTCAATTAGGTCCTAAAAGAAAGTAATCAATATAAACCTTAAAGTGGAGAAAGAACATCAAATCTAATGGAAAATGTTGGACTATGATGGTTAATCCTAAGTTTTGGACCTCTTTTGATCTTAACAAAGGAGATTGATATTATCTAATATTTCAATAGAGTGTAGTTTTGCAGAAATTAAGTTAGTTTTTCCATCCATTGGAAGTTGGAAGGATTGCATAATCTTTAAGAAGGCAAAGTTCATCCAAATTCGCGGTTAGTGGTATGTAATTTGCTACCATGACCAAGTTCAAAGAAAGGATGAAACTCGGCTAGAAGGATTCATAGGCATCATCGCTGCCGCGACTCATATGAAGATGGGAGTGCAAAAGTCACAGACGAATTCGCGGTGTGTGTCATCCCTTAGTCACGAGCGCAACTTTCAAAGTGATTAAAAAGGGAAGCCAGTCCACAATCATAACATGCCAAGTGTCCCAGGTATCCATTGGAGAACAAAATTTGTGAGGGCAACATTTTGGGTAGGGACCGTAATTTAAAAAGAAGAAGAACGTATCTAAAACAGAAGAGTTTGCCTCTTTAGTTGCGCCCTGTACAATGAAGAATGGCAATCGCGACTTTTGTGGGCAGTTAGAACACAACGACTATATTTTCTTGATGGACCAATGAGAAGCTACCACGTGGACTAGCCGTTAGACACAAATGGATTTTTCTACCGTAATTTCTAGCTCCCGTATGGAAATTTGGATTTCGCTACCACGACTCTTGCTTGTCATGTAATTAATTCAAAATTTACCTAGCATGACATAAAGATTTGTTGAGTATTAAAGACTAACATCTCTTTGGTGAGTATGGGGTATAAATACTTCACCAAATAGTGATAATAGATAGATAGAAAATTCATTACTTATGTTAAAACTCTTAATCTTTTGCTACTTATTTTCTTCTCTTCTTTATGAGATTGTAAGTGTTGGGTGTGAGCATTAAACACCAAGTGTAGAGGTTGTAGTGTGAGCCTGTGAAAACACTCAAGACAGGTTATTGTGTAAGCCTTAAAAACACATAGTGTAAAGGTTATTGTATGAGCCTTGAAAACACAAAGTGTAAAGGTTGTTGTGTGAGCCTTGAAAACACAGTGTAAAAGTTAGGTGTGAGCTTAGAAACACCATTCTAAGTTAGCAAAACACCCAATTATAGAGAATTGGAGAATGGATGTAGGGTCGATTATACCCGAACCACTATAAATCGTGTGCCTCATTTTTCTACTCTTCTCTATCCCTTGCTTCTAATTTTTTTTATACACTAATTCAACCCCCCTCCCTCCCCCCCTTATTGGTGCCTAGGGCCAACAAGTGGTATCAGAGCCAAGTCTCACATTCTAGCCTTAATTTGGTGAGCAAATTTTATGGCATAAGAGGTAATCCACTCATACCTCAAGGCTCACTTTAATGGATCCAACTATACTCATTGGAAGTATAGAATAGAAATCTACCTTGACACAGATGTGGTGGACCTTTGGGATGTGATTATCAAAGAATGGAAGCCACCCACTAAAGTAGTGGATGGAATTGAAGAACTCATTCCAAGGGAAGAATGGGTTGAAGCTCACTAGAGATCAAATGGCAAAAACAACAGGGCAATGACCATTATTCTGAGCTCTAGAAAAGAGATTGAAAGAGTGCAACATTGCCAAACAACACATGCCATTTAGAAGACCCTTGAGAATTATTACGAAGGTACAACTCTTGTTAAATCAAGCCATTTGGAGACGTATATGACACAATGAGAGCTATTCATGATGAAGGACCATGAAAGCATCACTGAAATGACGAATAGGCTCCTATCCATCATCACCAACATGAAGAAATTCGAAAGGACTATCACCAACTATGAGGTAAACACAAAAATCCTCAAAACTCTTCTTTTAGATAAGTTTAATGCTAGAGTGTGCAACATCTAAGAGTCCAATCCAGAGATTATGATGGTTTTAACATATGTGTTGATAGGAAAACTCTTAACTCATGAGTTGGCCTTACAAAAAGATAATCAAATGAAGAAGTTAAGAGGCCAAAGAGATAAACCAAAAAAAGAAAGACGAACCTTAGCACTTAAATCATCAATAAAGGAGAAAGAGGTAGAAATTACCTCAAGTGATGAAGAAAGTGACAAAGAAAAAGAGGAGCTAGCAATGCTCTCAAGAAGGACAAAGGAGTTTATCAAAAGAAGAAAAGAAAGAAAAAGCTTCAAGAAGACAGTTCTTAGTCCAAGAGAGAGATCTAATGATGTCACTTACTATGAATGTGGCAAGCAAGGCCACATCAAGTGCGATTGTCCCAAATTAAAGAAATATAAAAGATGGGACAAGGAGAAGAAGTTTTCAGCCACTTGGGATGACAACTCAAGTAAAGATAAGGAAGAAGGAGAAGTTGCCAACATTTGTTTCATGGCACAAGAAGATTCTCCAAATGAAGTAAGTATTTCTTCCCACTTTCATTATGATTTTGAATTTGATGAGATAGATGAAGAGCTTCTAGAGGCTCTAACTTTGAGATGTGACAAAACAAGTCTCAAATGAAGTCTTACAAAAGAAAATGTCAAAAATTAGAGGATGATTATAAATCCCAGAATAACATTGTAAGAGAATTGAGAGCATCAAATGATGAGCTCAAAAAAATCTGTGGATAATCTTTCTACATCATCTTCTTCATTGGCTTCATTAAGAAAGGAGAATGACTCTCTAAAGGGAGAAGTCATTGAGCTTAAAAGCTCTATCTCTAAGTTCCATAAAGAAAAGGAAGCCTTAGACACATTGATTGTGTCACAAAGATAACTACTAATTAAACATGGTTTAGGCTTCAATGGAGCCTCCTCATCATCTCAAACCACATTTGTTAGATCTTCAGAACCTCATACCTTAAGGGTTGAGGTAATTGGGAAGAAAAGTGCTCCTAGTACTAAGCCTCCTAAGCCTAAGGGCAAAAGGAAGGCTCCTCCAAGCTCAAAGAGATAACCATGCCTACATGTGCAACAATCAACATGCTTACTCTCATAAGAAATTCTCTACTCCTACTCATCATACATGTACATGCATGCATTCATATAGTCAAGGTATGAGAAGGCTTTCTACTAATACTAAATTTGTGCATAGGAGAAAGACTCACAAGTTTAAACTCTCATGCCATTATTGCATGAAATATGGGCATGTTAACATTCATTATTTTTATTAGGAAGGAACAACTCAAATTAGAGGATCCTTCAACTTCTAACCACCTAAGACTCAAGTATGCTTGGGTACCTAAGAAAAGGTAACTCACTTTTATTGTGTAGGAGAGTGTGGCAGCCACCAAATCAAGCAATTGGCATGTGGATAGTGGATGTTCCAAGCATATGACTAGAAATAAAAAGCTATTCACGAAATTGAAGGAAAAAGAATATGAAGATGTCATATTTGGTAAAAATTCCAAGGGTAAGGCAATTGGCATTAGAACCATTGGTAAGAATGGTTGTTCATTAATTGATAATGTTTTGTTAGTTAGTGGCTTACAACATAATTTGTTAAGTGTAAGTCACTTGTGTGACAAAGGCAACAAAGTCACCTTTAATCTTAGGGAATACTGAGTCACCACTTTAGTGGATGATGAGGTTATTTTCAAGGGTAAAAGGAAAGACAATACCTACTCAATTAACTTAGACTGGCTAACCAATCTTTTAAGTGTCTTATATCTTTAAGCAATGAAGCTTGGTTATGGCATAGATGGCTTGGGCATGCAAGCATGGATCTTCTTCAAAGCCTATCTAAAGGAAAGTTGGTAGAAGGCCTTCTTAAGTTGAATTTCACTAAAGATAAGACATATGGTCCTTGCCAAATGGGGAAACAACATCAAGCCTCCCACAAAGCAAAAAATGTTGTAAGTTCTACTAGACCTCTTCAACTAGTTCATATGGACTTGATAGGACCTACTAGGAGTGCTAGCTTAGGTGGAAAGCATTTTGCACTAGGCCTAGTTGATGACTACTCTAGGTTTACTTGGATATCCTTTTTAGCTTATAAGAGTGATACTTTTGAAGCTTTCAAGAGTTTTGCAAAAAGAGTTCAAAATGAAAAAGGTTACTTCATTTCCTCTATTAGAAGTGACCATGGAAAGGAATTTCAAAATGAGTCTTGTAAAACTTATTGCCTCAAGAATGAAGTTTTTCATAATTTTTCAACTTCTAGGACACCACAACAAAATGGTGTTATAGAGAGAAAAAAAAATAAAACACTAGTAGAAATGGCTAAAACCATGTTTAATGAGTATTCTTTATCGAATTATTTTTGGCTCGAAGCCATTAATACTTCATGTTACATTGCTAATAGAGTTTTTAAAAGACCCATTCTCAATAAAACTTCTTATGAGCTATGGAATGATAGAAAACCTAAGATTTCATACCTAAGAGTATTTAGATGTAAGTGCTATATTTAAAATACCAAGGATAATCTTGCAAAATTTGACTCCAAAACTAATGAAGAAATTTTCTTAGGCTATTACACCTTTAGCAAGGCATATAGATTTTTTAACAAAAGTTCAATGGCAGTTGAGGATTCTATGAATGTTGTCTTTGATGAATCTAGTAAACTTGATCTTGGGAAATGTGTTTTGTTTGATGATCTTGTAGGTGATTTTGAAAAACTGGAATTGGAAGACACTACAAGAAGAGAGGATAAAAGTAAGGAAGAAGGTTATTCATCAAAGAAGATGAAGAGCCACAACATCAACAAAGAGATGACCAAGCCAAGATCTACCAAAGATTGGTGATTTTCTAAGTATCAATCCTTTAGATAATAATCTTACATTTGTTTCTCAACTTGAGCCAAAATCAATTGATGAGGTTCTTGATGATGAGAATTGGGTGCTTGCTATGCAAGAGGAAATCAACCAATTTGAGAGAAACAAGGTATGAGAATTTGTCCCTAGGCCTAAGGAACAATCCATTGTAGGTTGCAAATAGGTGTTTAGGAACAAATTAGATGAGCAAGGTCTTATCATTAGAGATAAAGCTAAATTGGTTGCAAAGGGATACAACTAAGAGGAAGGCAGAGATTATGATGAGACCTTTGCCCTCATTGCAAGATTAGAGGCCATTAGAATACTCTTAGCTTATGCATGCCACATGAATTTTAAGCTTTTTAAAATAGATGTTAAAAGTGCATTTTTTAATGGAATCATTGAGGAGGAAGTTTATGTTGAACAACCTCTTGGTTTTGAGTCACATTGTTTTACAAACCATGTTTTAAATTGAACAAAGCCTTATATGGATTGAAACAAGCTCTAAAAGCTTGTATGAGTGGCTTAGTTCATTTCGCTTGAAAAATGATTTTGAAAAAGGAAAGGTGGACACCAAACTATTTGTTAAAAAGCACAAGGATGATACACTAATTGTTCAAATCTATGTTGATGATATCATTTTTGGTGCTACTAATGAGTCTCTTTGTGAGGATTTTGCTAAGTGTATGACTAAGGAATTCGAAATGAGCATGATGGGAGAGCTCAAATTCTTTCTTGATCTACAAATCAAGCAAACCAAAGAAGGGATCTTCATCAACTAAGCCAAGTACACAAGGGAAATACTCAAGAAGTTTGGCATGGATGGTTGTAAGCAAAGACCCCCATGAGTGGTATCATCAAATTAGATAAAGATGAATCGGGTAAGACGGTAGATGAAAAGAGATATTGAGGTATGATCGGATCTCTACTTTATCTTACTACTTCTAGGCCAGATATCATGTTTAGTGTTTGTATGTGTGTTATGTTCCAATCCTCTCCTATAGAGTCGCACTTAAATGCTATTAAGAGAATTTTTAAGTATTTGCATGGCACAATTCACTTAGGGTTATGGTATCCTAGGGATTCATCCTTTAGTCTCATAGGATATTCAGATGCAGATTATACGAGTAGCTTATTAGATAGAAAAAACACTTCTGGGACTTGCCAATTTATAGGAGAATGCTTAATATCTTGGTTTAGCAAAAAGCAAGTGTTGGTTGTCTTATTCACCGCAGAAGTCGAGTATGTTACTGCAGATTATTATCGCACTCAAGTTCTTTGGATGAAACAACAATTAAAGGATTTTGGCAAAGTGATTGGTCATATTCCTATTAAATATGATAACATAAGTGCTATTAATCTTTCTAAAAATCCCATCCAACAGTCTAGGAGCAAACACATAGATATTAAACATCATTTTCTTAGAGATCATATGCAAAAGAGTGATGTTGTGTTAGAATTTATTGACACAAATTATCAACTTGCAGATATTTTCACTAAACCTCTCAATGAAGAAAGAATGAACTTCATTAAGAGAGAATTGGGAATGCTTGATGGAAGCACCCTAAAGTGAAAATTTTGATCTTTTGTATGATTGCTATGTGTTATTTGATAATTGTATGTCTTATGTTTTCTGTATGGCATTTTCCATGTGGATCACAATTTTGATTCTTTCAAAACTTAGTTTTTCATTCTTATCTTTGCTGACTTAATTCGCGAGTCACTATTCTGTCTTCACGGTAGTGAATTACAAGTCCTAGTCATTCGGCTGTCAAACATCAAATCGTGATCGCGAGAATTAAGCTCCACTATGAATTTTGGTCAAGAATTTAAATTTTTGATCATTGAGGTGCGTATTCTTAAAGAAAATTTATCTTTTACTCACATTTTCTAGAATTCGCGATCGCGGTTCATGGATTCATGGATGCGAATTAGGGTAACCGCCTAGACATTCATGTGATTTGACTGCCAACCATTTTTATCTCTTCATCAATTCATTTCTAATCATTTCTAGCCGTTTACAGAGACTTCAAATGGCTATAAATACCCCTTTCAACAGTATTCTCTTCACTTCACTTCCAACATCATTTTCTCTCTCTCAAATCTCTCTAAAATTTAAATCCTGTTCATCATTTGAAATGGCTCCAAAGAAGATTTCCAAAGCAGACAAAGGCAAGGTTGTGGCTCAGCCCTCTACACCACCTGCCCTCCATCTTATGAAAAACATCACTGAGGAGAAGAAAGATAGGTACAAAGCCAACTCTTCCAAGATCATCCTCCCCAATAAGATTCCTTCTACCTTTTTGCTAGAAATCTTGAGTATTAACGCAGAGATTCGTGTTTTCCTCTCCAATTTGGGCTGGAATGAGTTCAAATTATGGGATGAACTTGGGTATGAAGAAATTGTGTGAGAATTTATATGCACATTCCAATTGAGTCGTAAAGTCGATTCAAGAGCAGGGTAATACAAGTTAGTGTTTAGAGCCTTTGGCGACCCTTTTTACATTACTTTCAACCAACTCTCTTTTATCTTTAATCTTCAAGTCGAAGAAAACATCCACTTCATAATCTTCATACTTGATGTTATTTATTCTGAATTTTGGTCAAAATTTTCGATTGAAAACAAACACGACTCAAGATCCTCCCTAGCAAAACACATTAAGACCCTACCCCTTTGGATACTCCATTGTATCATAACCTTTTCGGTAAACGCTAAAGGTGATGGTAACGAGAATGTATCACCAAAAGACTTAGCATTTCTTTTCTGCCTTGTCAAAAATAAATCGATACAAATTGGTCGATATCTTATGGATCAATTGATTCACATAAGTACCAAACCCAAGAGCCAATTCTTGCTACCTTCACATATCATAGCCATTTACCGATTTGTAGGAGCTTTTGATGAGGAAAATGAGAAATTTCTCACTAAGAAACTTCTCCCTTCATAAAATTTTCTTGATCTCACCTCCCTTATCAACGCCAAGCTATTCATCCGGACACTTATGCGTATACCCTAAGTGCAGTTAGAGCAAAGAAAATGGAGTCTTCACAAGCTTCCAAACAAAAAAGACTCGCTATTGAAGAAGGAGCTCCATCCATCCCTCCTCAACCAAAGCCTAAGGCAAAACTCTCCCTTACAACCATCAACAACAAGCTTGACAAGTTGATAAGGATGATGAAAAGGAGATTTTTATTCCTATCTCATCTTCATAGTGATATAGTTGATTTGCAAAACAAGTTAAGAGTTCCCCCTTACCATCTTCCGGACTTCACAAAGTTTGAAGACACTCATGAAGAAGAAGGCAATGAAGAAATGGAGGATGAAGATGAGGCTGAAGGTCAAGATCTGGTGAAGATGAAGACTTTTCTGGAGATGATTCTCCTACTTTCTAGATTAGGATCCCTTTTGTATTTTTCTTTTTTTTTTTTTTACAAAAGTGTGATCCGACATAACTTATTTCCAAGTTTATCTATATATATAAGATTGTTTCTTTGTAATTTTATATTATGTGTTTGTTTTACTTCAACTGTTTATGCATTTGCTCCTTATGTTAACTTAACTACTTATGCATGTATTTTTCCCCTATGTGTACCCTCTTTTTGATCTTGCTAAAAAGGGAGAGATAGAAAGAATTTAAGACTAAGGGGGATTGAAAATAACTTGAAAATTATAGCATAAGTTGAGGGGGAGCATCATGAGCATCATACTATCATACTTAGGATTTTTAGAAATTTTACTTTGATTGATTAAATGTCATACTTAGGAAATTTTACCTTAAGTGCTCATTGAATTATATTTCACTCCAACTTCACATTTCTGCATTATTTTCCCTTATGATCAATCTAGGTTGTCAAAATAAAAAAAGGGGAAATTGTTAGACTAAGATGGCTAATCCTAAGTCTTTGACCTCTTTTGATCTTGATAGGGGTGATTGATCATGACTAATGTTTCTATTAACTGTTGTCTTGCAGAAATTAAGCTAGTTTTTCCATTAGAAGTTGGAGGGATTACATAATCCTCAAGAAGGCAAAGTTCATCCTAATTTGTGGCCAGTGGTCTGTAATTCGCGACCTCGACCCAGTTCAAGGAAAGGGTGAAAATTGGCCAGAAGGATTCACAGGCATCTTCGTTGCCACGACTCATCTAAAGATGGGAGTGCCAAAGTCACAGACGAATTTACGGTGTGTATCACGCCTCAGTCGCGATCGTGACTTTCAAAATCATTAAAGAGGGAAACCAGTCCACAATCATAACATGCTAAGTGTCCCAAGTATCCGTTGGAGAACAAAAATCACGAGAGCAACATTTTAGGTAGCGACTACGATTCCAAAATAAGAAAATTGTCTTTCAAATAGAAGGATTTGCATTCGTAGTGGCATCCTGTACAAAAAAGAATCGCGACTGTGACTTTTATGGGCAATTAGAACACGATGACTATATTTTCCTAATGGACCAATGAGAAGCTACCACGTGGACTAGCCGTTAGACACAAATGGTTTTTTCGCCGCAATTTTTACCTCTCATATGAAAATTTGGATTTCACGACCGCAATTGACCAGTAATGACTGCCACTCCAGTCTGACATGAAATTAATATATAATTTGTCTAGGATATCTTGAAGATTTATTGAGCTTTAAAGTCTAATGTCTCTTTGGTTGGTACGGAGTATAAATACTCCACCAAATAGTGAGAAATAAGATAGATAGAGAATTCATTACTTGAGTTAAAGCTCTCAATCTTTTGCTACTCATTTTCTTCTCTTCTTTATAAGATTGTAAGTGTTGGGTGTGAGCACTAAACACCAAGTGTAAAGGTTATAGTGTGAGCCAATAAAAACACTAAAGAGAGGTTGTTATGTGAGCCTTAAAAACACATAGTGTAAAGGTTATTGTGTGAGATTTAAAAACACAGTGTAAAGGTTGTTGTGTGAGCCTTGAAAACACAAAGTGTAAAAGTTAGGTGTGAGCTTAGAAACACCATTTGAAGTTAGTAGAACTCCTAATTGCAGAGAATTAGGAAGTAGACGTAGGGTCGATTATACTCAAATCACTATAAATCATGTGCCTCATTCTTCTACTCTTCTCTATCCTTTGCTCCTAATTTTTTTTTATACACCAATTTAACCCCCTCTTCTTGGTGCCTACGGCCAACATACTCGAACTACTATAAATTATTGTGTGTTTTATCCTTCTTCTAATACTAACATAATTATTATTCTCTCCAAAAATTTAAATGTCCCACCAATTCAACCTCCATTCTTAGTACACAAAGGCCAACAATTGGTATCAAAGTAAGACATCAAATCAAGCCTTAATTATATGAGGAAAAGATCATGGGATAAGAAGGAATTCACACTTATCTCAAACCTTTCTTTCATGAATCTAACTATACTCATTAGAAATGTAGAATAAAGATCTACCTTGATAGTTATATGGTAGATTTATGGGATGTTATAGTCAAGGAATGGAATCCACCAACTAAAGTTGTGGATGAAAGTGAAAAGTTAATTCCAAGGGAATAAGGGGTGGAGGCTTATAGAAGGTCCAATGGTAAAAATAAAAGGGCAATGATTATTCTATTAAGCTCAATATCAAGAGAAAAAATTGATAGAGTTCAATATTGTCTAACCGTACATAGAATTTTGAAAGCCTTAAAAAACTATCATGATGGCACAACTCTTATGAAATCTAATAGGTTGAAGATGTATGTGACAAAGTGGGAGCTCCTCAAGATGAAAGACAATGAAAGTATCACCGACATGACCAATAGACTCCTCTTTATTGTTAAAAAAATGAAAAAGTCTGAAGAGTTCTTATAAACTATAAGGTAAACATTAAAATTCTTAAAACTCTTCCTCTTGAAAAGTTTGGTGCTAGAGTTAGTAGTATACAAGAATCTAATCCAGAAATTAGAAAAGTACAAATAAATGTCATCCTTAGCAAGCTACTTACTCATGAGTTAACCATAAAGAAGGATAAGGAAATGAAGAAGTTGAGAGGACAAGGGGATAATAATGAAAAAATAAAAAAGAAGACTCTTGATCTCAAATCAAACAAGGACAAAGAAGTGGTAGAAAGTACTAGTGATAGTGATAAAAGTGAATAAAAGGAAGAGAAACCTGCAATGCTCTTAAGGAGATCTAAAAAGCTCATGAAGAGAAGAAAAGAAAGAAGGAACCTCAAGAAGATATCATCATCACCCTACTTCAAGGAGAAGAACAATAAGGTGACTTACTTTAAATGTGGAAAGCAAGGTCACATAAAATCTAAATGTCCCAAGCTTAAAAAGAAGAAAAAGTGGGATAAGGAGAAACATAAGTGCTTCAAAGCTACATGGGATAATGTCACAAGTGAGGAAGAAAAAGAAAAAAAGATTACAAACTTTTGTCTTATGGCTTAAGAGGACAATTCATATGAGGTAAGTATTTCTTGTTATTCTTGTGATGAATATGACATGTTTGAGGATATAAAAATGAGTTTCTTGAAACTCAAACTTGAGATGTGATAAATATAAATCTTAAATGAAAAATTACAAGAAAAAGTGTTCAAAACTTAAGGATGATTTTAATGGTTTAAATGAATTAGTAAATGTCTTGAGAACTTCTAATGAAAAACTTAAGAGATTTTTAGAAAATCTTTCTAAAACTTTGTCCTCTCTTAGGTCTTTGAGAAAAGAAAATGACATTTTAAAAGGAGAAGTAATTGAGCTTAGAAATTTCATCTCAAAATTTTACAAAGGCAAAAAAGGCTTAAGATACATTCATTGTATTTCAAAGACCTCCCCTAGTAAGACATGGTTTAGAATTCAATAGAGCCTCCTCATCTACATCCTCTCATTCCATCCTCATTAGAACTTCTACACGTCAAACTTTTAGTATTGAGGTTATTGGTAAAAAAAGTGTTTCAAGCATTAAGCCTCTTAAGCCTATGGATAAAGGGAAGGTTTCCCAAGGCTTAAAAGTTAAGCCTCAAAGAGCCAACCATGCATACATGTATTCTAAAAGGCATGCTCAAACACACACACATATAAAAACTTCTCTTCTACTCCCCATCACTAATGCACTTGCATGCATTCATATGACCAAAGTATGAAAAGGTCTCCTCCTAATACTAAGGTAATACATAGGAGAAAAACTCACAAGTAAGCTCAAATGCCATTATTACATGAGATATGGGTACATTAATGTGTTTTGCTACATAAGGAAGGAATACCTTAAATTGGAGGATCTTCCAAGCCTAACCCCTAGGAACAAAGTATGTTTGGGTACCTAAATAAAAATGAAATGTTTTTGTTTTTTAGGAATGCTTAGAAACCACCAAAGAGGATAATGAGTGACATGTGGATTATGGGTGCTTAAAGCATATGACTAGTAACAAAAAGTTATTCATAGCCATTAAAGAGAATGATGGTGATAATGTCACATTTGAGAACAATGTCAAGGGTAAGGTAATTAGCATTTAAATTGTTGGTAAGAAAGGTTGTTCTTTCATTGATAATGTTCTTTTAGTTGAAGGGATGAAACATAATCTATTATGTGTAAGACAATTATGTGATAAAGGTAATAAAGTCACGTTTGACCTTAGAGAATGCTAACTTACCACTTTAGTCAATAAGAAGGTAATCTTTAAGGGGAACAAGAGAGGTAATACCTACTTAATTAACTTAGATAATTTGGCTAATCAATCCTTTAAATGTTTTATTTCCATAAGTAATAAGTCTTATCTTTGGCATAAAAGACTTGGTCATGCTAGCATAGAGCTTCTATAATATCTATCAAAAGGAGAAATAGTAGAAGGTTTTCCAAAGCTCAAGTTTATAAAGGACAAAGACATGTGCACCTTGTCAAATGGGGAGGTAACACCAAGCATCCTATAAAGCCAAAAATGTTGTAAGTACTTCTAGGCTTTTTTAACTTATTCATATGGACTTAATTAGTCCTACTAGGAATGCTAACTTGGATGGAAAATATTATGCATTTGTCCTAGTTGATGACTACTCTCGGTTCATTTGGGTCTTCTTCCTTACTCATAAGAGTGATACTTTTGATGCCTTTAAAAGCTTTGCTAAAAGGGTTTAAAATGAAAAAATGTTACTTCATTTCTTCTATTAGGAGTGACCATGGAAAGGAATTTCAAAATGAATCTTTTAAAAACTATTATTTGGGGAATGAGATTTCTTACAATTTTTCTATGCCTATAACACCACAAAAAATGGTGTTATATAGATAAAAAAAAATAGAATATTAATAAATATGGCTAGAACTATGCATAATGAGTATTCTTTGCCAAATTACTTTTGGGTCGAAGCAATTAATACCTCATGTTATATTGCAAACCATGTTTTTAAAAGACTCATTCTAAACCAAACTTCTTATGAGCTATGGAATGGAAGAAAACTCAAGATTTCATAGTACTTGGTTGCAAATGCTACAATTTTAATACTAAGGATAACCTTGGAAAATTTACCTCAAAAATTGATGAGGGTATTTTCCTTGGCTATTCCACTATTAGCAAAGTCTATAGAGTCTTTAACAAAAAGTCTATGGTGATTGAAGAATCTATGAATGTTGTATTTGATTAGTCTAGCAAACTTGATCTTAGAAAATACGCTCTTGTTGATAATCTTATAGGTGACTTTGAAAATTAGAGCTCAACTCCACACCTAAGGAAAATATGATTGATCTTGAAGATCATGAGCCACTTCAAGAAGCGAAGCAAGCTTAACCCAAACAAGAGGAGAATTAAGCTCAAGGACTCCCAAAGGATTGAAGATACTCTAAGGATCATCCAAAAGATCTCATCATTGGTGAGACTTCAAAAGGAGTAAACACTAGACCTTAATTGTATGCTTTAGACAATAATCTTGCTTTTGTTTCTTAAATTGAGACAAAATTAATTGATGATGAGAGTAGGGTGATTGCTATGCTAGAAGAACACAAATAATTTGAGAGAAACAAAGTTTGGAAACTTGTTCCTAGGCCTAAGAAATACCTGATTGTATGTTGCAAATGGGTGTTTAGGAACAAGTTATATGAGCAAGATTTCATCACTAGGAACAAAGCTAGATTGGTTGCTAAGTGTTACAACCAAGAGGAAAGTATTAATTATGATGAAACATTTGCCCCCATAGTAAGATTAGAGGCTATTAGGATTTTTTTAACATTTGCATATCACATGAACTTTAAACTTTTTCAAATAGATGTGAAAAGTGCAGAAAGTTTATGTTCAACAACCTTCAGGTTTTAAATCTCATGTTTTTTCTAACCATGTTTTTAAATTAATTAAAGCCTCATATGGTTTAAAGCAAGCTCCAAGAGCTTGGTGAAAGCTTGGTTCATTTTTTTTTTGCAAAATGATTTTGAGAAAGGCAAGGTTGACACTGTATTATTCGTGAAAAAATACAACAAGGAGATATTCATTATGCAAATATATATTGATGATATTATATTTGGTGTTGCTAATGTGTCTCTTTATGGTGAGTTTGCTAAGTGTATGACTAGAAAATTTGAGATGAGCATGATGGGTGAGCGCAAGTTCTTTCTTGGTCTTTAAATTAAGAAAATCAAAGAGGGCATCTCCATCAAGTAAGCCAAGTACACAAAGGAGCTACTCAAAAGGTTTGACATGGATAGATGCAAGGTAGCTAACACCCTAATTAGTGCAATTATTAAATTAGACAAGGATGAATCAAGTAAGGCTATTAATGAGAAGAAGTATAGAGGTATGATTAGATCTTTACTCTATCTTACCGCTTCTAGACCTGATATTATGTTAGTATTTGCTTGTGTGCTACATTTCAATCTTGTCTTAAGGAATCACATTTGCATGTCATTAAAAGAATTTTAAAGTATTTTGTGTAGCACATTGCATTTAGGACTTTGATATTCTGGAAATTCATCTTTTTGTCTTCTTAGATATTCAAATACTGATTGTGTCGTATTATAATGGATAGGAAGAGCACTTCCAGAACTTACCAATTTATTGGTGAATATTTAGTTTCTTGGTTTAGTAAGAAACCAGTTTTAATTACCTTATCCACTGCTGAAGTGGATGGGTTGTTATTGCATTCAAGTCCTTTGGATGAAATAATAACTTAAGGATTATGACAAAGATGTTGATCACATTCCCATCAAATGTGACAAAAAAATTGCAATAAATCTTTCTAAAAATCTCATCCAACATTCAAAGAGCAAACACATTAACATTAGCATCACTTTCTTAGAGATCATGTCCAAAGTGGTAATGTGGTACTTGAGTTTATAGACACCAATCACTAACTTGTGGATATTTTTACTAAACCCCTCAATGAAGAAAGGATGAACTTTATCAAGAGGAAACTTAAGATGCTTGATGGGAGCTCTCTAGAGTAAAAATGGATCTCATTGTATAGATTTGTTATTGTTAAATTAACTGATTGATACGTTTAATGTTTATGTGCTTGGATGTGTTATTAGTTTAGATGCATCAATTTAAAAGCACTTAAGCTTTTTTGTACTTATGTGCATGGAATGATCATCAAAATATCAATTTGATCATACTAGCTATGGCCTAAATGTCTCAGAGCTTATTTTTAATGTTTTGTTCATAAAATATTTCAAAGTCGCGACCAAAACTTGACTTCGCATTCACTACTCATAAGGCACATTTGATTTTTAAATTTTCTCATGGTTCGTGATCACAACAATGTAGTCATTATCGCAAAATTTTTTGAATTTCAAAATTTATTAACCATTGACTTTGTTTTTTCTTAAGAAAATCTTAGCCATTACTCTTATTTTTGTAAATCATGGAAGCAAAACGTGGGTAGCGACTACAAACTGCCTATAACCAATGGAAATTAATTGAATTGACACTCAAAAGATGCCTTCTAATTTTAATGCACTTTTGACTATTTTTGGCCCCTTTCACATCTTCCTCTGCATATTTAAACCTTTTTTAACCTCCTCTCTTTATTTTTCCTCTTTTCTTTTTCATCTCTCTTTATAATTCTCTCCTTTCTCTACCTTTCATCATCTCTCTTTTTTTTTTCTTTCATCATCTCCATAGCTTTAAAAAAAATTCACTAGATCAGAAAAGGGAAAAGGCATAGCCCAAAACTCCTCTTCTCCTCTAAAAACTTCTCTTTCCCTTCACAAAATGAAGGGAGTAACTAAAGAAAAAAAAAAAGATAAATATGTAGCCAACAAGAAGAAGATCACTTAACCTAATCACATCCCTTTATAATTCATGTTAGTGACCCTTCATCTTGAAGAAGAAATTAGAAGGTATCTCAACAACTTGGGGTAGAAATATTTCATCTATCGAAATGAGCCAGGCTATTAAGTGATCATTCAAGAGTTTATGTGCACTATGCATATTTGTAAGGATGTCATATCTCTAGTAGATATGTATTGTGTTTCTTTAGATGTTTTAGCAAATAGTACTACATTACCTACCCATAACTTTGCTCTTTTTTCATCCTTCCTCTCAATGACCAAGACCCTTCTTCCTTTCCTCCATCAATCTTATATACTCTAATTTTTAAAAGGAAATTTCCATCAAAAAGAGACATGACCTAAATAAATCCATCTTTTAAAAACAACAAGACTTTATCCCATTAGTTTCTTCATCGCATCATCACCTCTATCAATGCGAGAGGTGATGATAATGAAAAAATGTCTTAAAAAGACTTGATTTTCTCTACTACCTCATCCACAAAGTCCCTATCCAAACTAATAGGCTCTTTATTGACCAATTAGCACACATAAGCATGAAAACCAAATCCCAATTTCTCCTCCCATCTCATGTGACTGCTATCTATAAAGAAGGAAGGCTTTTAACCTTTTAAATTGAAGACTTTCTTTTTGAACTTGTCCCCTCCTATGATTTTAGCAAACACATTCTTGATCTCACCTATCTACTTAATACGAAAGCAACCAAAGCAAACATATATGAATATTTGCTTGGAGCATAAGGTGTGAAGATTTAAGAGGTATCTCATGCCTCCAAAAGGAAAAAGGCTTATCATTGAAGAGGGTGAGAGAGTTGAATCTCAAGAAGAACCTACTCAAGATCCTAAGGTAAAGGGAAAAGGTAAGGCCTCCTTTTTTAAATCTTCTTCTAAAATTTCTCTTTCTTTCATAAACCAAAAACTTGACAAGGTGATGAAAAGGTTAAAAAAAAAAGGTTCCTTCTTCTCTCTTACCTTCATAATGATTTGGTTGACCTTTAAGAGAAAGTTGATGCTACTTCATACCATCTTCCTGATTTTGAAAATTGGGAAGACATACAAGAGGGAAAAGATGGCTAAGAGGAAGAAGGAGATGAAGCCCGAGGAAGAGGAGATGAAAATGAATTGAAGACAGTGATGATGATGATACCTCTCCTACATTTTAGTTTTTTTTTTGTTTTTCTCTTTTTTATTTCTATTTTTACCTTTTTTTGTTTTTATTTTGGCTTAAGTGTGTGATCAAACACATTTATATGTTTGATTTGCTCTATGTATTTGTGTCTTTATTTTAATGAAAGTTTAATTTGTGTTATATTTCATATCTTCTTACTTGAGTTTGAGGATTCTTATTTCTATTTTGAATGTGTTGATGTTTCTTCTTTCGTAACAATTCGATTTGTGTTCTATTATATTTGTCAATTAATTGAACTTATGGTTGTTTATTAAAATTGTGGTTGTAACTATAATTGCCATTGTAATTATACTTGTGTCTTTCCTCTCTTTTTGATCTTGACCAAGGAGGAGAGAATATTGGATTGAATAAAACTCTAACATTAAGGGGTAGAACTTCTTAAGGATGAGTATAAAATTAAGGGGGGCTATTTGTTTAAATCTTAAATTTTCTCAACTTACATCATTAGTCTCTTCATTTTATAACCTTGCACTTAAAGAATTTTCAACTTTCAAACTTTCAATAGACTTTCGTACACTTTATATAGACTTAATATAATGCATAAGTTATATTTATCCCTTCACATTCAATCTATATTATCAAAATAAAAAAGGAAAAGATTGTTGAACTTGGTTGGTCAAACTTAAGTTACACCTTTATTTTAATCTTGACAATATAGATTGAATACTCTTATATTTGTTCCAAGTGTTGTGGTTGTAGAAAATAGGTTAGAACTACATTGAAAGTTTGAATGGGGAAGAAATCTAAAATGGCACTCGAGTCGTGTCTGCTACATCATGAGTTGCGACCACGACAATACTCATTTTGGACATAAAATAGTCCATAAGGATGTGTGATTGGTGTTGCAGTGGAAGTCACGACTGCGACCCTCAAATGTTGTGAAGACCAACCTTAGCTTGCCACGTGTAAAGAGCAATTTTAAAATTTTAAGTGTTGCGACTAAAACCTTTTGTATCAAGATCGCGACTCTTATTTAACTCAACTTTAAACTTCTTAAAATAGTTTGCGTCCCAAGGTCAAGTTCAACTTTGTTGTTATAACCTAAGTTGCAATTGTTATATTCCAATCGCAAGAGAAATCATTGAGTAGCAAAAGAGGGTCCCAACGGTTAGTTTTGTGAAGAACCAATGTCATGCTGCCACGTGCATTAGCCATTAGACACAAGTGATGATCTCAACCGCGACTAAATAAAATCCAGAGTGAAACTTAAGTCGTGATCGCGACATACTTGTATCAACCATGACTTTTGTTTCACAAGTATTAATTGCAGGATTATGGCGGAGCTAGTATTGTCTCTAACGTCTCTTTAATGGGAGTAACCTATAAACACTCCACCAAATGAACATAAATGCAAAAGAATAACATTTACAAAGGTTAAACTCTTGCAAATTTATTTTTCAACCCTTTCTTCTCTCTCTTATTTAAACATCCTTTAGGATTGGGTTTGAGAGTAAGCCAATAGAAAACTTTTGGTCTGAGTGTTAGCCTTAGGAAACACTTGTAAGGTTGTATATGAGTTTTTGCAAGACACAAGTTGTAAAGTTAGGTGTGCTTTCAAAACACAACACCTAATTGGAAGAATTGAAGAGTGAATGTAAGGTTGGTTAATACCTGAATCACTATAAATTATTGTGTGTTCTATTCTTTTCTACTTCTTTTAATACTTGCATAACTAATCATTCCTCCAAATATTTAAATTTTCCACAATTCAACTCTCATTCTTGGTGCACAAAGGCCAAGAAGTTTAATTTAGTAATAGAAAGAAGTTCAATGCTTCATCAAATTGAAATACCAAACCAATAAAATATTTTATATTTGATTGGATAATTGCTAAGTGAAAATTCTCTTATAGTCGATCTTTATTTGTTAATTTAATTATTTGGTATAATGCAAAAATCTTCTTTAGCTAAGTCTTTGTTCTTTTAATTTAATTATCTGATGTTTTCTCCACACGTATTAATAAGCATAAGATTTATTTGACATAAGCATATTTTTTAGTTAATCTTTTAAATAAAGAAATGCCTTAAAGATGATAATTAAGGTTATATTTAATGAGATGAATTTTTTTAAAAACCAAAAATTACTTAATTTGAAAATCAATTTAGATATAAGAATTTTAAAATTATGATAAATGGAATTTTAACATTAAAAATTTGAAATTCAAATTTAAATTTTTATTAGATGAGGAAAAGAATTAAAGAAATACAAAAATAAAGGAGAAGAAGAAGGTAGGGTAAACACATAGAATCAAAGTGGTTCTTTTTTTTTTTTTTTGAAAGTGGAAATTCAATTGCTAACTATAAGAAAAAAATATCAGCCGAAACAACTATAGGCAAGACGCTGTAAGGAACCTCCTCCATAAGGACAAACAACTCATGGAGAGAAAAAGCACACTTGGGCATAACATGTGTTACCATGTTAGCATCTCAGTAAATAAAACAAAAAAAATGTAGGCTTAATTTAAACATAACTCTTTAATATCATCAACGAACAAAGCATGTGGAATTCTATTGACTATAGGAGATTGAAGATTAGTAATTAGTGATAATGGATCCAACTCAACTTCCAATGCCATAAAATAATAGTCTTTTGCAATAGTCAAATGAAAGCTCACTGCAGCTGCTTCAACTTCAAGGACACTCCATCTAGCATCAAATTTAACCCCTACTGAAGCTAACACTTGACCCCTAGAAAATTCTCTTCTAACCCGACTATAGAACAGTCACTACCCAAACTAGCAACTTCATCTTACCTTTCATAAGAGGGCTCCACTTTTATAGGGTCTTGAAGAGGAGGAAGTTCCACGCTACTTCGATTAGAAATTTTTCCAAAATTCATTATGGAATCATATACTTTAGAAATCACTTCAATCGATCCAAATAATTCACCATTAAATACTTTATTATTCCTCTCAAACTAAAAGAACCATAATAGAGTCATAATAAGCTGACATTTGCTCCTATTTAAGGGTTTACTAATAGAAACCCATTAATTTACCAAGGAAGGACACTGTGAGAAGTCAAAAGAGATAGAGAGTAGAGATAATACCTAGAACTCCTTTGCCTAACCACATTGAACAAACTAATGTAAAAGAGATTTAAGAACTTGTCTATATTGTGTATAAAACAATTAAACCAAAATTTTGTAATTAAATAGTACTTCATTGCATGACAAATGTTTGATAAAGCTAACCACAAAAAAAATCTTACCTTGCTTAGAATAGAAGCTTGCCACATAAATTTCTAGTAATCAACTAAGGGGGAGATTGAAGACGATGGTCCTAAAAAGGTTGATAATTGAATCTAATATGACAAATCATACCCAAACCAAATCATATAAGCTTCAATGAGGCCAAAAGAAGACATTTGTTGGTAATCTAGGGCTTAGAGGAACTAAACATATATGTGTTGCTTCAAAAGGCAAGAAGACCTGATGAATGCAGTTTGAATTCTAAGAAATAAAAGCTTAGTCAATGAGGTTAGATACCAAACTATCCGTCGGAATAACTCAAAGAACTAGAGGTCAAGGAACATCTACTCCTACTAGCTAATTGTCATGCCAAATCTGAATCAATTCTTAATTTTTAACTCTCCAACAACCACCCCTAACAAGTACCCTTTTTGCCTCCATAATGCTCTACCATATAGAACTTAGAGAATAATTCAATTCAGCTTGAAGGAAGCTAGATCATATGAAGTATTTAGCTTTAAGGAGTAAAAAATAGAAGGATTCCTTATAAGTAATTAGCTTCTAACCTTGTTTTTCCAATAAAGCTAGGTTGAAACAGTGGACACTCTTAAAACCCACACCTCTATCATTTTTTAAAAAACATATCTTCTCTCAGCTCACCCAATGGATCCAATTACCTTGTACATTACTTCCCAACTAGAAATTTGCTACCATACTTCGAATCTCAACGTATAGAGAAACTAGAAAAGCAAAAAGACTCATAACATTGTTTGGGATGACTTATATAACAGACTTAATAAGCGTCCCCTTGCCACTGTGAAGAGAGTAAGTTGTTTCCAACCACTTAATTTCTTCTAAATTCTCTCTTTGATGTAAGATAACACTTATTTCTTTGATTGAACAACCAAAATAGGAAGCTTGAAATACCTGGAATACATGTCAAGTACTCAAACCCCTATATAAGCACATATCTAATCACAGGTAGCTTAAGGAAATTATAGATGAATAATAAGAAAGGAGAAAGTGATAGTTGAGATACAAGATAAAATCAAACATTGAAAGGAATCAGGAAATTTCATCTTACAAAGAACCTTATCAATGAAAAACATTCAACTTGATCATAAGCCTTACTGATATCTAGCTTGAAAGCCATACACCTCTTTTTACCTTTACTTTTATTTTTCATAGAGTGAAAAAGCTCATAAATAATAATAGCATTTTTAGTTATAAGTCTCTCAAGAATAAAGCACTTTGAGATTCATTAATCAGATAAGGGAGAATAAACTTAAGTCTATTGGCAACAACCTTAAACATCAAATTGTAGAGTACATTACACAAACTAATAGGTCTAAGATCTTTAACCGACTCATATTTTTTTAACCTTAGAGATTAAAGTAATAAAAATTTGATTTAATGCTTAAGGAACAAGCCTAAAGTTTAAAATATCAAGCACAAAAGCAACAACATCACTACTAATGATATGCCATTAAGAAGAGAAAAATAACATAGGCATATTGTCAGGACAAGGGGCTTTGAGAGGATGCATCTACTTGAAGGCAACTACAACCTTTTCACCCATGAAATGCTTTTAAGAAACATCACCATATCATTCGTGAGAGTAAAGTTAATAAATTAAATAACATACTCAATTTCAGTTGGGTTTGAAGAAGAAAAAAGATCAATGTAGTACTCAATTACCACCTTTATAATACCATCATCATCGTCCATCAATTCTTATGCTCATCTCTAATCCCATTTAAATAGTTCCTCTGCTTCCTTTTGGATGCTTTTGAATGGAAAAACATAGTATTCCAATATCTTGACCGCTACCTTTAATAAATCTCTTCCCTTTGCAGCCCTTCATTCACCTCCAACTCCATTTTTTTAATTTGTTCCTCACACATCCCATCACTTCTACCATCTCACATAATAGCAAACACCTTATTTTTTCTTTCAATTCCAATCTATCCTTCCTATAAACTCTTTTATCCCATTCCTTCAAAGCAAAACTACACTTCACCAAATCTCATTGAATATCGCTATTGTTACCTTATCTAGCACCCTAAGACTCCTTTATCACCTCCTCACACCCCTTCACTCTTATCCATCTTACCTCAAAATGGAAAGGCTTTGTACCCCAAATATGAAAAGACATGGTAGCTAAAAAAACCATACCAGACAATGATTTGATGCAACTCTATGTAAGTGTCAAACTTGATAAGAACTTATTATCAAGTCCAACCTTATTAGATTAGGCTATAAAAGTATGGATGATTAATAACATTATCAAGTCCAACCTTATTAGATTAGGCTATGAAAGTATGGATAATTTATATTTATTAAACTAAAACAATATTTATGAAATTTAAAAATAAAAAATATAACTTATATTATACTCTAAATTGATTATTTTGTTCCTCATTGTAAAATCTTCAATTAATGTTTATGAACAAATTAAAGTTTATGAATAGATATTTATCAAAAAATAAAATAATATACTTAGAGTGCATTTATATATTTGTGAACTAATAAAATTGATAAATCCAATTGTAAATATACAATTTTTATTTTAAAATTTGTGTTAGATAATTATTTTTTTTTATCATATATCAAGTTTATTGAATAACAAATATATAGTTAAAAATTTTATAATTTTAACATGTCATATCATCTAATTAGAGAAACTGGAAAATTCTTGTAGATAGTAATAATCAAATAATATTAGATAAAATAAAGATAACACAGAAAAAATGATCCTTAAAACAATTCTTCTCCAAATTTAACTAAAGATTCCCAATTCTATTATTCTCATTTAAAAACTCAGATTAAAAAAAAAAATCAATAGAAAAGGAAATTCAATTTTAATGATTCTCTTATTTGAAAGTCTATATTTAGAAATTTTAATTTTTTATTTAAAAAATAAATAATTGGATAAATATCAAATTAAGTAAAGATTTTAAGAGAATTCATTTTAATTAAAGAATTTAGATAAAATTAGTTTACTAATTTTATAACTTAAATTAACTCTATATTTATTTTAAATAAATAAAAATATTTAAAAAATAAAATAAATTTAATTCATTATATATTTATTATAAATATTAATTAAATAGAATTTTTATTACATTAAATTTATTTTAAATAACAAAATTTTATTACTAAGTGAAAGAATTCTATAAATAAAATTCTTCTCCTTTTTTGGATAATTTATTTCAAATAATTCATAGAGTTAATAAATAAAAAAATGATTAATGAACTCTATATCCTGAGCACAAGGAGTTTAGAAAGGAAAAAAAATCAAAAGAAAAATAAAAATTAAAAGAATTTTTTAAAAAAATTCAAAAATGTCAAATTAATAATAAAAAAGAGGGAACGGCTTCCTAATAAAAAGAAAGATTTTCATATAAACTATATGCTAACATTGTTATATTAAATTAACTGAATTCTTTTATTGTTACTTTAAAAAAACTTAATTCTTTTATTGTTATTTCATTTTCTGAAATTATAGTTCACAAAATATAAAAAATTTTATAGTATAATTAATTTAGTACTTAATTATTAATTTAGAAGTATTACGTTAAAATCTTATATGTGTCTTAGAAATTGTTTAGCCATTTGTAATTGAAGTTTTATAATTTTTTCATATGATGCTATTACATTAAAAAGATTACAAATAAACAAATTATATAAAAATTTGTATATATAAATGATGTGAGGTAATAAGAAAAAATAAAAAATATTAATTGTGATCTGCATAAGAATTTTACATGTTCAATTAAAATAATTAGCTAATTATTAGATAAAAAAATTATATTGAAAATTTTAAGGCCATAATTGTAGCAGAAAATTCGAAGTATCACCTGCAAGTCCATGAGACGAACCTAACAGTTTTGTTTTTAATTTTATTTATTTATTTTTTTTCCCGGACTCGGTAAACGTCGCAAAAACCCATTCTCCTCCGCAGCACTCAGTAACAGCTCCTTGGATTTCTTTTTTTTTTTTTTTTTTTGTGATCCATGGCCTCTAATGGTGCTTCTGCGGTCAGTATCTGTTTGTGTCTTTGTGCGTTTTATTTTGATTAATGATGATGATGGTGGTGATGATGGGTCGGTTGTTGTGCGTTTATGGTGAAAGCAGAAAACGGTGGACGGAGAGAGCAGTTTGGAGAGAATCAAGCGACAGTTGGCTTCCGGTTCTGGTAGGAACTTGTTGCAGGGTCCACTTCTTAAGCGATCTGAAACTGTATCTTCCTTTCCTATCCCTTTTCTTTTAACTGTGAACTCTACTTCTATTTCCTCTTGAATTGTTCATTTGACTTCATGTGGGATTCTATGAATATAAATTTATGGCATCAAATGAACTAGATTTTTTTTTTTTTTTGGGGGAGGGGGGGGGGTGGGGGGGATTTAGGAACCTTAGATTGAGCTGAATATTAAGTGCAATCACATTCTGATTTCATATAGTTGGCAAAATTTAGGTTATAAATTTCAAGATTGCTTTGTGCATTTCTATTGACATATGGAAACACCCATTTTCTCTGCATTTTACCTTAAAATTTAGAAGTTGCTAGGTTATTATTCCTTCTTCTAATTTACTTTGCTTTCCCATTGAAGCTGAGAAAGTGGAACGAACGATGGGTTATCTTGGACCCAACAACTGGAAAGATGGAATACAAGTGAGCCTACGTTGCACAACTCTATTCCCCTGGGTTTTGCTCTAATATTTAGGAGCACATTAATCTCGAATTTTCCTTTTTGCCTGCCTGCTTTAGAACAAGGAGAAATGAACCAACTGTGAAGGGAACTATCATCTTTGATGCAAATAGCACGATAACGGTTTCTCCTGTGAACTTCCAGTAAGATTGATGTTTTCCTTAAATGGGGCTTCTTAGTTCCATTCTTACATTTTTGCTTGCCTTTGCTTGATTATTGACATTGTTCTTTGTCTTTATGCACTTCAGTGGACTTCCGAAGTACGATGGCTGCTGTTTCTGTATCCATATTAGTCTTTGAATTTAGTTTTAGCAATATTGGCAAGGTTGGCAAAGCCGCTTTGTTCTGTTAAAGCTATCCTTGTATAACTGAATTGGAAAAGATACAATTGCATGCTTAACTTTGAGGTAGATATTGGTACGCCACAACAAAAAGACTACTTCCTGTGTGCAGAGACTCCTGGAGCCGCTAGAGCATGGGTTGCAACTTTACAGTAAGTTTTTACCTTTAAATTTGCCTTGTCCAATGAGCTGAAGGATATTTTTATGTTATTACCTTTCATTGATCACAGATGGTTCATGTGGTCCATACATTTGTTGCCCATTTATTAATTGTTTGAGTCGGTGTTATTCATGGTTCATACATTAATATTTTTAGCCATATTATTGGTTATATTTTGTGAATACAACAATAAAAATGTAGTCATTAGAATTTTCATGATTTAATGATTGTTTTACTTAATTGCTTTACTAATAAATAAATAAATTGTGCGATAGTTTATGGGCCTTTATAAATTACTGTTAGGACATAATTAACCTTTTTTTATATGTCTAATTGTCTATTGCTTCTTTAAAAACAAAATAATTTTTCCTTCAGATAGAGAGTGACAGTTACAATAGATATGAGGTTGAGAGAACTGCTTAACCACCATAAGGAGAAGGTAATAAGGGGATATTGTATACCAATTTTTCTATTAAAACAAAGCATTTAGATAAAATGGTGCACCTACACACTATATGAATTATTAAAGTGTAATTTGATTCTTTCTGGTTTATCTCAAATAAATTCTTAGATTTCAAAATTGAATTGAAAACCAAAACATGTTCTATTATCAAGACTGAACTGCGCAGCCAGATCATTAAAAAGACAAACTGAAAATTAGTATGGGGAAATTAAATGAATCAACCAATTGCATTAACTGTATTGAAATTGTTCTAGTATGTCCTCTCAGATAATCTTCCAAACGAGACAACTTAGATGTGGAATTTTACTGGGATAGCAAGATACCTGTCATCTCCTAATGAAGCCAAGGAAAGTGAAGCTTAGAAGCTTTTTGCTACTAATTCCTAATGTTGGTATAATATTTTAAAGTGTCCTTTATTCCTTTTATGGTATCTTTGTGCAATGTATAAATAAACAACTGCCATAGGTACCCTTACTAGTTTAGAAAGAAAATTTATGTTCAGTTCTGCATTTTCACTAAAGAAGTGACCTAACCTCAATTTCTACTGTTTCTACATCTTTAGGCTACTGCAATAATTTAAATCAACTAGGAAGAAAGAAAACTTTTATTTTCTCAGTGTGAGTTATTACCATGGTTTTATGAAAACTTTTGTTTGGGACTCATAATTTTGTTCCAAACAAGGAAAAGACTCAATGATTTTCCATAAATGATCATAAATTGATGAATTCTATTATTTTTGTTTTGGAAGGAATTCATGCCTTGTGTAAACATGATTACTCTTGTCCTTATTCTCTAACCGCATATATTCTCCCATTATTTATTTTCCTCAGCTTAATTCAACTAAGCCCACTTAGTTGTTGAGGGTGCAGGGTAAATTGAGGTGCCAAGGTGGCCTGAAGCCCAGGGGCATGCCCAAGTGACATAAGATATAAAATAATTGAAGTTTCATGTGATTTTTGAAATTACGACCTAATATTTATATCAAACTGCAGCTATTAGCATTATGTATTTAATGAATTATCTAGTACATGTACATGAGAAAACATGTGTAAAACTTGTGATAATATTTCTTGGATTGAATTAAGAAAAGCTTGAGCTCAAATGATCTCTACTTTCGAAATTTCAATTTGAAAAAGTTTAAAGTGACTACCTCTTTTGGATTTCAAAATCAATTTAATTAAATAATTTTTTAAAAATTAGAGCTCATATAAACTGTAATTCTTTTTAAGCCTTGTTGGTACATATTTCCTTTTATTGAGAAAAAATTTCAAAATTAATGACTCAAATAATTTTTTTGGGACAGCCACATATTTAAAGAAATTAAGAGACACAAAATAAATCAATATCTCAAATTAGTTGTAATATAAAAGAATAGATCATTTAATCCAAGGGTGGAGAAAACAAGAAAAAACAGAAGCAAGGGAAGGGGGCATTTTGAAACAGTTCCGAGAAACAGAGTAAGGAAGAAGGCAAGATAAATGGAAAGGAACCAAAGTAAGGTGGAAAGAGAAAAATTTAGGGTCTGTGGGCTGCAAATGCTAGCAATGGGAGGATCAGTGACCACTGACTTCAGAGGTGGTGGTTTGATCAGGTCTGACAACGTTTTGATGATCCCAATGATCATTTGGAAGCCAATGAAATTTTTCTGGTGCATCGACACCAGACTCTGGCTGATCAGGGAGCTGAAATTCTGGTGGTGGTGGTGATAGGTAATTTTTGGCAACAGATTTAGATGGTAGTTGAAGTTAGAGAGGCACGCCTTTGTTATGCCTTGCTTGGCAGTAGTCATGCACCTAAGGCAACAAAGTGCACTTGTTTGACATTTCTCATCTCTTTCCCACAGTGTAGTTAAAAGTGCACGAAGCGCTCACTTAAGCACTAAAGCGAAGTGCAAATGGGGTCCACTGCTTCTAACAGCTCCAGGCAAAGCACCTTTAGTAAGGTGCACACTTTGAGTGCTTAAGTGAGGGCTTTTTTTGAAGCACGAGATAGAAAACGCTTGCTTTGTTAGATTCATTATAATCTACTAGAGAATTCAATCTTCTTATTTAGTTGTCCTACTTCCACTCAGTTTTTATTTCTTTTAATCTAGTTCTACTTATACCTCTTATCTTATTTGCACCCCACTCATTTTATCTTGCGTCGCCTTAAACATTTTTTTTTTTTTTATATTCTACTCTCCTTCTTTCCTATCTTATTTCCAGTCCACCTATTTTGTCTTGCATCATGTTGATTTTTTTTTAATATTCTACTCCTCTTCTTTCCTATATTGCATCATTTCTCATGTTGTCCTTTTATCTTTTATTATTATTTATTTTTAATCATTTATTTTGTTATTCATATTCATCCTCTAAATATCCCTTTATTCTCTTAGTTAATCTAATTTTTTGCCTTTAATTTTATTAATTAATTATTCAATAATCTGCACGTTGCTTCCGTAAAGCGAACGCTTATTTTGCACTTTGCGCTTTAGGCAATAAGAAGACATATCGCTTTGAAGACGCCTTTCACTTTTGATTACCTTGCTTTCCCATACAGGCATTGGCTCTTGGGCCTGGTGCTCCAGGCTTGCCTTTGATGCACCTTGAACTTGTCTTTAACAACTATGACTAAGCCTCGATACCTCAATTAGTTAGGGTCAACTACATGGATTTGTTTACTCCATTCCATTTGGTTTATGGCTACTTCTTCTAAAAGATCAAGAGTGGCTGAATTTTCTTTCATTAATTTCCCGACATCATCCTAGTTTTGCGTCAATTTCTTGCTTCGTCTAGCTTCGGTATACTCAGTCACATTTCTTATTTTACAATGCAGGCGCCCAAACTATCTCAATCTCCAGTCTCTCTGCTTTTCTTTGATGGGTGCCACTTCCACGTTTCTACTTATGCAGTCATTCTATCTATCCATCTTTGTTTTTTGCTTACCTATGATCTATTTTAACATTCTCATTTTTGCAATGCTAATCTTATGAACTTGTTGCTTTTCCCTTCACAATACTTGTCGCTATACATTTTAGTTCGTTTGCAGGATCCTATTAAACATTTTCTTCTTGTTCATATTCTAGAGCAGAAGGTAAGATTGGTTGTTTCTTAGCCAAGAGATCACATGCAGTTTGGGTTCTTTTAATCCACCCCAACCCCCCCCCCCCCCACCCCCAAAAAAAAAAAAAAAAAATCAATCCAGCTGCTATGATTCTTGGAGTTTGATGCAATTCAACTATAGTTATGATGCCTATGGACGTTAAGATGTGAAGCCTAAAATTTTCTTCTATTTTTACTGTTTGCTTGATTGAAACTGTTCACATTACCTTAGGGTGTGTTTACTTATAGAAAACTAGGGTAGTTTTCCAGAAAATTTTCCAAGAAAGCTAAAAAGAATTGTTTTGTGTTTAAATGTGAAAATTTTCCAAATAGAAAATTGGCAACCAATTTACTGTGTTCTCTAAACCAACTTTTGGAAAACAACTAAAAGTAGTTTTCTGTGTTTTCCTTTATCTTAAATCTATTATTTGTGAAATGAAAGATGCAGAAGCTTTATTGAATTAGTCATGTTGGAGACTTTTGCTGTGTCCATTCACAGCCTTGTCTATCAAGAACTTCTTTTTCTTTTGTTTTTGGTGCTTTGGGCTAGGAGCTTGAGATTAGATGGGCTCTTTATTTGTCGCTTCTAGTAGTTTATTATTTCCATTTGTTGCCTAATCTTAAATATGCTTTTGTGTTTCCTAAATAATTAAAGAACATACAATAAACAGTAATTTTGAATGCCATCTTTCTGCCTATAAAATATAATTTTTTTAAAAAATAAATATTCTAGTTTTCTAAATTGAAAAATGAATTCTCTTAACAAATGAACACATTTTCAAGTTTTCCATGGAAAATGAAAACTGAATTTACTTATAGAAAACAATGGTGGTTTTATAGAAAAATTTTCCAAGAAAATTAGAAAATAGAGTCCTGTGTTTAAATGTTAAAATTTTCCAAATCAAAGCAGAAAGGCTATATTCCATGTTTTCAAAGGTTGCTTATTTTCATGTTTTTATTTGATATGAGATTAGTTATTTTTTAATAAAAGGTGAAGAAATAATGAGAAAAATTAATAATTTGATTACAAATTAAATGAAAATATAGATTCGAAAAATTAAAAATAATTTCCAAGAAAACTGAAAATAGAAAGTTTATTTGCAGCAGACTTTAATTTTCTCTGAATACAGCTTCTTTAGCTCATTTTTCTTGAGATATTTTGCTTTTGAGTTGCTCCTGGTAACAAGTTTTGGTTGAATACATCGTTTTATACATCACTTTCTAGCTTTCTTTATGCTCTTATCACTTTCTCTTCAACTTAGCATGTAGTTGTGATCACATAAGACTCTTGGTACACTTTTCCACGTCACTTATCATCCTTTAGTTAGTTGCAAGGGTATCAAAAAATGTAATCTTCCTAGGGAATTATGTACTGGAACAAACAATCCAGATGGTGGATCATTGGCAATCAGAACAGTACATTCCAGCAAATAAACTCATGTCATGGGAATATCTGAGGTTAAACTGTATGTCAAACAATAGGGATGGCTATTTTATGTAAAAACTTGATTATAATCCCAGAAGTTGCTAATACCACATTGCCACATAACACTTCCTTTAATCATTACTTTGTTTAAATTTTGATTATGGGAACGAAGTTTTCAACCATAGGCAGACCACGTTATATAAAACTTATTTAAATGATGTTTCATTCAAATTAAGCAGTTCGAAGAGGCCTACCCCTAGTTGACTGTGCTCCAGCATAGCTAACATTCTACATTCCTGTTTTCATTTTACGTACTATAGTGATCCAGGTAACCTTGGTCAGTTGACAAAAGTTTCCGCTACCATTCATCTTTTTGTATAGTAATGTCTAGATCCTTGAATTGTGCACTTTGTGAAACCTCTATTCCCTCTAAGCTGATTCCATTTCAATAACATAGCCTTTCCGTTGCTAAAATTTGAATGCATGTATAATGTTTTAGTTCTACTTTACTTTAAACCTTTACAACTTTTTTGGTACATGAGACAGCTTAACTAAGTCATAGTATTAGTAAATAACTCTTTGTTTGATACATATGATACAGGTTGGGCATAATAATTCCAAAGGCTTAGCTAACCATGATATTAGTGTTATATCTTGCATGGAAAGTCCAGTTGAGTCACGTTTCTGCATTTTGGGCTTGTTTTTGCATTTCGGAAACTCTGTTTTTTTTCTCATGTTTTTTCACTAAATTTTATAAAATTTCGTTTTCCGTGGAGCCTTTCCCATTTTCTTATTTCCTCGCGTTTTCATTTTCATGCTACATAAGTCTTATCTAAAACCTAGTCCCCCATGACTTCAGTAATTCATCTTGTGGGGGATTACTAATGTCATGATTCATGACATTTTGATGCCTAAAATAGCCTAATTTTTTTACTTTATTTCTAAAAAATGACCTTAAAATAGCCTAATTTTTTTACTTTATTTCTAAAAAATGACCTTAATTTTTAAATTTATTTGTCAATTGCACTTATATTATCGTTCGCCCTACAAAAAATAAATCATAGGGTAATGCTTAACATACAAAAAGATAATATTACAAAAATTAATTAATATTTGAGAGCAAAAATGGTGATTGAAGCCATCGATCAGTGCAAAAAAGATGAAAAGATGAGAAATTTTTTTAAAATAAAGAAAAAAGAAATTACAAGAACACAATTATTATGTATAGAGCAAAGGGTGTTTAGGTAATCTGATTATTTTAATAATTTATCTCTTTGGTTAAACTATCCTACCAAACATGGGATTAAAAAATCGAATTAACTAATACTATGGACTAATATTTGCACCATACAATGTATAAGCAATTCTATGGCTTAACAAAGCCTAGGATTAAGACTAATTCTAAGGATTATGAATCCATTAACCAAATGGGCTGTTAGACTCTAAGGTCTTCCTCCGTGGCACTAAATTTTACAACATCAAGTTGGGTTATTAAAATTGTCATCTACAAACATCATATACATAGGAATAGGATATCGTTTCTGATATGCTTTGTCAATTATGCCTTGACCAAATCAAAGAGATTAGCGCTACAGTCTGATCTTTGGTGTACTTAAGCCATGATTAGAACATTTTTTATATAATCCTGAATCGTCTGAATACTAGTAATCTTTCATACATATCCTTCAACATTTTTATGTACCAAATATCCTTCAACATTTTAATGTACCAAAAACTATCATTGAGCAGTTTGGGAATTCGTCATTTGCCTTCTCTGGGCTGATAAATATCGTATTGATGTCTGTATCTTGTAACTCCTCCATTGCGCATCTTCTTTGAAAAGTTCCAGCATAGTCATTCTTCTCAACATAAAACCGAATTGGTTTCTCTGAAGATAGTTATTCTTGGTCCATGTTCCATTGCTCTCTTTCGAACAAAATTTGTTTTTCAATAAGAATGTTCATTTTATTTTCTTTTGCACTGCCAAACTTCTTTATATTTCCAATCCTATCAAGTCGTTATGTGAACATCCTTTTAAGATTCAAATTTCCAAGATGATTGCTTAAGCAGCTTTAGCCCCTCACAGAACCTACACTTAGGTTATCCTTATCTTTTCTGTGCCCTCCTTACTATTTATTAATTATTGGAGGATTAAGGGTGTTCTTCCTGCTGCTCAACTCTTTTTTTGGGCCTTGATTTTTATTTCCTCTGGAAGATTGATCTTTCTGCCTCTATTTCCTTTATGTCTTCAATAAGTTCCTTGATGTTGAAAAACATCACATTATGAAGAACTATTCTTAATCTGTTCTCAACTAAGGGAATTATTAGTGAATATGAGATAAATCTTGCACTTAGATAACAAGAACCAAGAAGACGAAGTATAATTAAAATAGTCATTTTTATTGGGATCATAGTTTTAAGTTTTTCTGTTGAAGTTAGTCTATTTTGTTATTGTTGATGTGTAATTTTTTTGCTTTGACGGGTCATATTATTTATGAAAAATGCATTCACTTGATAGGGTCTAGTGGTATCATTTTTTTCCTTACCTTTCTCTTGCTTGTATTGATGTTATGATTCATGCTATTCTTTAATTTGCTGCCCTTTATTCTGTCCTTTTGGCAAACAGTGCAACTCAATTGGTTCTAAAGGCTCATAAAGAGGCTGTGAATTCTTTAAGTGGGAATGGTTCTGCAAAACTGGGGACAATTGCAACTGTAGTTGCCGCAGCCAATTCAACAGCTCTTGAATGCTCTAAAGAAATTGAAGCTGCAATGCAGATTGCTTTGCGAAATGCTTTGGAGGTGGTGAATAATAAGTTAATTGATGCTCCAATGGATGATCTGGCCATCATGAAGGTAGAATATATGCTCAAAAATTTTTATATAATTTGACTAGAGATTATGCTATGTTTAGGTCAAAAGCATGTGTGTTGCAGATATATATGTATATACCTTTTGGAGATGATTATGATAACCATTGTAGAGTGGGTCTAATTTTCTATAAGAACAGTCGATTTACATGACTCTTTTAAGTCTTAGCCCACCTTATTCCAAAACCTTAATATTTCTGCTCTTACATCACATGGTCTTTCAAAAACCCATACAAAAAAAAAAAAATATATATATATATATATATATTTATATTATAGTCTGCATGGATTTGAAAATTTTCAATTAGGATAAAGCTTAATAATCTAATACGTCTCGAACTTCGCATGTTTTTTCGATTATATTTTATGCTTTTAATTTTACTAATTTGGCTGATTGATAAGTTACTAATTGTTTTTTTATCTGTATCCAATGGGTCTGGGGTGGATGCTCATGCTAACGTTAAACTGATATTGAAAGCAAATCAGGAAACAAGAAATTGACTCAAAAGAAGTGAATTTTTCTGAAGCCAAAGAGCCACCCAATGATAGCATTTGCTAAATGGGAATCTCAAAAGGCATTCACTTCTTCGAAATCAACAAGTTATAGCTATGTTTGCCTTCAATTCAATGGTATGCAAGCATATTGAACCCATTGGATTCACAAAAGTAAAGCATGAACCAAATTGATAAAATTGAGAGCATGGGATACTATTGAAAAAAATATAGTGTTCATGATATATCATATCATTACTTCAAATGATAAATAAATGTCTCATGATATATCTCAGCATCTGCATCCATTTATGAAATGCATTAAGAAATTCATGATATATATATTTATAAAATTTGAAGCCTATAACTTATGATTGGATTAAATTAAACAAAAAAAATTCATAAGGTACAAATGTAATTTTTTTTTATTTATTTTTTTATGATGAATAGGGCTGCATGCAGATTATGGAATTTTTTAATGAAATTTTGTGGTAACTTAATTGTGGCTTTATCTGGATAGCACTCCATTTTGAGATGAAATTGGGTAAAATTTTAAAAGAAATTTGGGATCCATGTAATCTTATATTATAAACTAACACTTTACGCAAGTCTAAAGCAAAATGCAGCATTGTAAGAGATGTTTAAAGCAAAATGCAAATTTGTATATCAATTTTGTGGGTGACAAATTTTATTTTTCTCTGTAGTTGTTGACAATTTTTATTTTCAGTTGTTGACTACTTATACATTTAATGCGCATTTGTTACTTATAGGTATAGGAATAGAAACCAAGATAATGCTTTTTTTTTTTTTTTTTTTTTACTTTAGTCATGTATTAGTATGTAATTATTACTTTGTTAGGTATTAGTTATTATATATGCAATATATGTTACTGTATTTATTGAAGTCATTTATGAACTTTTGGAAAAATTCACTTATTGTGATCTGATACTATTTGACTCCATGACAAGTGATTTGGAACCCTGATTGCAAGCATGGGATTCTAAACACTCAAACGTATATGAAAAGCTAAAAAGTAGAACTAACAATTATGTTGCATGGGCATGGATTCAAGACATGATTGCGACGTGACACGGACATGTTGAGACGTCTATTCTTAAAGAAAATCACACAACATGTATCAGGTGTCTTATCAGTAGTGTCTTAACACAACACAACATGGGTACATGCCCAATGTTGAAGTGTTGGCACTTCATACATTAACAATAAAAAGGAAACTTTGAGGATTAATGTTATTTGAAATGAAAACTAAACACTCAAACAGTACACCCTAAAGACATTTAGCGAAGTTGTTCAAACAAAGTTTAGAAATAAAAAATGAACTTCTAAGTCAAGGCTAAGAAAAGAAAATTATATTTGTTTTATGTTTCTGTCTCCTGAATTAAGGTTTCACTAATTAGGATTTCTATTTTTCTATTGGATGAAATTGGTTTAGTAATTGCATGAATTAAGGTTTCTGTTTCCTGAATTTCTGAAATGGGGGGTACTAATTGATGAATTAGGGGTGTTAATCTGTACATATGAAGTATAATTTAATTTCCCTCATACTTGTCTTGGTTTCTCTCCATTTTCCATCTATTTTAGTAACCAAGCAAAGGAAGGAAATTTAGTTTCTTTTATTTCTTTTTCTTTCCTTTAGTTTCCCTCAGCCTTAAAAGTTGTAATGTTCTGGACTAACAGCTAATTTATTTGCACAGAGACACACAAGGAACTCTTAACGGACTATGAGATACTGTATGGTAATTTTTGGTCCAAGAACTTGTACATGGATGAAGATAGGATAAGCAACTGATTAATTTGAGTAGGCACATAAACTAAGACTCTTAAAGGACTAGGAAATGTTATATTGTTGTGTTTGATTGGAGAATTATACAATATGGGGATGCATAAAAGAATGGAGAAGACCAAAATAATTCACTGACCAAACAAAAGAACTAACAAGAATAGCAAAATAATTCTCCCATCTTGTGTTTGGTGCATGTATGACAACAGATGTTAAATTCCTAAAGTAGTTTAGTCACATTTTTTTTTTTTGGAGCAAAGTTCACATGTTATAGTTGATGATAAATGTTTCTATAAGAGATAATGAGCCTTGAATCCCATGTTTCTATATTTCTTGTCAACATGTTTTATGCAAATCATATGTTAATGTGTTGCAAGCAAGGTCATGCCCTTGCCTGGTCTTGCTTAGCATACTCCCATCCTTTGTTGTTTAGGTGCCAACAGAAAATTATTTCTGTTTCACTCTGCACGGATTGGTTTTCTGTGTAATTATACGTGCAGGAGACTCTGCAAGTTAAGGATGAGGAACTGAAGAATTTGGCTCGGGACCTTCGTGCTCGTGATTCAACAATAAGAGACATAGCAGAGAAACTATCTGAGACTGCTGAAGCTGCTGAGGCTGCTGCATCTGCAGCACACACAATGAACGAACAGAGGAGAATTGCTTGTACTGAAATTGAGCGGTTGTCAAAAGCTTCAGAGAAGCAGCTGGAGTCATGCATGCTCAAGGTTCAAATAATCTTGTCATCCTTTCTTGATGGTTCAGTGTATTGTGCTAAGTTATATGTAACCTGATATGATACATTTTATGTGAAAAGAATTTCTCAGTTGTGGAGCATTTGTGTCCTTGTTCATCAGAAAATTTTTTCCTCTTAATTAGTAGATCAAATTATATAACAAGTAATAAATAAATAAATAAATAATAAAATATTGGTTATAACTCTGAGCTGATCTCTTTAGTGGTCTGCATAGTAGTTGTTTATTTGGAGTTAGAATGCTGTGTATGGATGCCAATTCTGGCTGTTTCAATTTTTGCTTCTTTGAGCTTTATATATGCATGCAGCTCAAAGAGTTTGAAGAACAGGATATGAATCTAAGCAAAGAAAGAGATGAACTGATCAGGCAGAGAGATTCTGCACTTCAGGAGGCACATTTATGGCGCTCTGAGCTTGCTAAAGCTAGAGAGCGTGTTGTGATATTGGAGGGAGCTCTTGTGAGAGGAGAGGAGAAAGTCAGGGTTGCAGAAGCAGATGCTGAAGCTAGACTACGAGAAGCTTCACAGAAAGAAGCAGCTGCTGCGAATGAGAAGCAAGAGCTTCTAGCATATGTGAATATGTTACAGGCACAACTTCAAAGGTTTAACATCTAATCACTCTTAAATCAAAATAGTGTTTATTTTGTTTTAAGGCCTTTTGCGAACTTGCAACTTGCCTTCTGTTCATCTACTTCAGGGGGGATATATTTCTGTACTGGTTCTCATAAACTAAAGAAGCAATCTGTTAGTAGATTTTGTAGTCTAAAGAATCACACAAAAATCAACCGTTGTGTGCACAGTACTACAATATTCCATTTTGTTGTTGATTTAAGAAATGGCTTTTCATTATGATTTTTCTAAATGTGGTTTTCCTGTTGTGAGCAACAAAAAGCCTCTTTTTATGTTGAAATGCTGCTGCTGTTCATTTTTATGCAACAGCTGGCTAAAATTTGTCTCACTAGTTTTTAGCAACAGTTCTCATGACACCATTTTCAAAAAACAGTCACTATTTTTTTTTTTTAATAATTCCCTAGCTTTTTTCTACAATAATGGTCTGGAAAATCTGTGTCTGGAAGGTATTCTGAAAGATGTTTCCTTTTCTCATTTTTGAATACATGTTTTTGAGAAGAAAGAACTGAACATAAATGAACTGATAACTGTATGAGAAACCAAATGTGGAAATTCCAATCAGGGATAGGTCTCTTGTGGTTATTTTAAGTGGTGTGGAATATAATGGTGTAATTTTGCCTGAATCATGAAGGTACAAGATGATGATTCATTAAAACCGTGTTGGTACATTCTTTCACTGTAATTTTTGCAGGGACAGAGAATACTCTCATGCTTCATGTTTGTGGGTACAATTATTAGTTCTTAATATTTTCTTTGTCCGGTGATTGAGTTCTTCAATACCTAGTTGTTTTCTATTTTCATGATCACCCTTTGCATCTTATTGCTGATACATAGATGTTCTTCGTTTTTGAAAATCATGCAAGATTCTTTGTTGGGATTGATATTTGGAGGTGGGGAGGGGGTAGGAGATTAAAGAGTTGCTTCTAACATATGAGGATACCTATTTTGTGTTAACAGACAGCAGATTGATACAAAGCAAGCCTCAAGTGATGTTGGGAGCCCTCTTCCACTGACTAAGCATGTTGACTTGTTGGACGAGAATGTGGATAAAGCTTGTCTTAGTGTTTCTAAAGTTTTGCCAGTCTCTGGGGAGAGTATAGTGGACATGGGAGTAGATCAAGTTAATGTCCAGCCAATTGGACATGCCGAATGGAGCGATATTCAGGCAACAGAATCAAGAATAGCTGATGTAAGAGAGATTGCTCCTGAAATAGAACGAGGCAGCTTGGATATTCCTGTCATTTGTCCTGTAAATAGTCACCATGAGCAAGGCAGTAACAATTTTCATCAGCTTTGATGTTTAATGCGACATATTTTATAGAAAGCAACAAACCAAGATAGAGAAGGTTCTAACTGAAAAGAAATATGTACTCGGTGCATTTCATTTATTGTCTGGCTGACTGTTGTGATGCCATTTTATCGTTTAATATGCGCAGAGATTTTTCTGGATTGTACTTTAGTGAACTGAACTCCTTGATGATGTGCGCAGAAACCATTATGAGTAATGTTCAAATATTGATTGTAAATTCGAAAATTCGAGGAAATCTTCTTTCTTTGATTTCCAATAATCTTATATCATATGATTTTACTTATATTGATTTAGCTTATTTATCTTATTTTACTTGTAGGTTTAATTACTATAAACCCTTGATGATTTGCCATAATTAATTAAGCTATTTTTGTTTTTTGAATTTCATATGAATCATTCATAATAAATACTCTATTACATTAACAACTGATTCCATTAAAAATTATGGATTTTTTCCATCAATCAATAGTTTTAGGAAGTTGAAAAATAAACAATTTTTTGTTTAAGATGGAAATCCTGTTAGTTGAGTGGGAAATTGTATCTGAAAATTGAGTGAAAAAACGGAAAAATTGCAATATTTATAAGATTCTTGGCCCAGTGTTGAAATGAAAAAATAATTTCACTGCGCTTGCAGGGGTCAGTTCCTCTAGTGTTGGTTGAGATGAGTTATTTTGTCACTTTTTGTCTTTATATAATTGGGTTATGGGGGTTTTTGTAAAGGATAATTAATGTACTCGTCGATCTCTGTGAAATTAAGGCTTTCATTTGGTTAATGGAGTGTATTTGTGGCAAAGGAGTGGCAATGTCAAGAGGAAGCATAACTATATTCAGCGGTGTGTGGAAAAAAAGGGTACTGTAACAAGTTGTGTGCTTGGGGAAAGAAATGTGTTATAAAATCTTTGAATTGATGTGGACTCCAAACAAGTTTTACTATACTTGCCTGGATGGAATCTGCGATAGGTGATTGGGATGATGCAAGCCAACTAAGTCGTTCGGCTTGATAGCAGCACAAATTATTGAAAGCCTAATTCTTGACATAGAGAATAGATTCAGTAATTGATATTCTAGGGTGCCCTACCACTTTATAAATGTAATCATTAGATTTATCTCATTCAATCCTGATCATTAGTTTTTTTTATTAAACAATGGAGGTTAATATAGATATTTTGCATACTTTCTAAAACCAATTTGCCCAAAAAATCAAACCTCTCTCTCCTTTTACTCTCCAAGATAACAGAAGAAAAATAAGTATTTTGCATGTGGTTGACTGTGTTAATATAAAAATAATTGAGATTATACCTGTTTTGATCTCTTATCAATGGTGTCCGTGTTGGAGAAATAGTGGTTGAAATTCTTTCACTCTTGGATAAGCCTGAGAATTGTTTAGACTTCTTCTGCTTCTTTTGTTCGTGTATTTTTCTAGGATTGCCACCACCTTTGTACTTGAAAAACTCCAAAATAGATAAGACTCCTTCCTCTCATAGCTAGGTGTATTGGATTAGGAAAATTAAATATTTTTATGACCTTTAAAAATCTGGCTTTGAAGAGTATGCAAAATACCTCTATTAACATCAATTGTTTAATAAAAAACTGATAATCAAGATTGAATGAGATAAATCTAATGATCATAATTATAAAATGATAGGGTGTCTTAGAATGACTCTAGATTGATTCAGTAACTGACATTGTTTACCATACTTGAGTGAATGAGATCTACGGTAGGTGATTGGAATGACGTAAGTTTGCTGAGTCGTTCAGCTCGACAATGACACAAGTTTTGGAAAGCCCAATTCTTGACATAGAGTATCAGTAATTGATACTCATGATATGATGGATAAAATCGTGTAAATGAAAAAAGAAAAATGAAAAAGGATATTGAAGTTAAGAAGTGTAGATAATGGAATGAGTTACTTGAAAACATTCGTTTTGCTTTTCATGATGCTTACATTAATATTTTCTAGGGTTGTTATTCTGTTTTTATTGCTGAATGTTTTACGTAATATTGTGGTAGTATAGTTAGGATCATTATGTAATAGGTAGCTTAGTTGGCAGTAATTGAAAATATGTTGATAAAGTTTTCTTCTTTTGTATGTGGTTGAGATATTTTTCTTAAAGTACTAATATGAAATTGATCTTCAACATTATTAATAATAATATATTGGCTCATCTTTAAAATTAAGATTTTATTTTTACTATGAACTTTTATCAACGACTTTGTATCTTTATCAGTTGTAGATATTTTCATCAAATACAGTGTTATGTGAACTGAAATTTATACAATACTTTAGAACAAATTTAAGAGATAATGTTCAATAATATATCATTATATACTATTAAATAATTAAGCTCAAATCATCAAAATTCGTAAAAAAAAAAGATAAATTCTTATTAAGAGAGATAAAATAATAAATCTAAATAAAGACTCAAAAAGAGAGATAAAATAAATAAAAATTAACAAAACAACGTAAAATACTCATTTTATTGAAGAACATAAATAAAATGAATAGTAACAAGCATCAAAATACCAAAAGAAAATAAGGTTGTTTTCGGAGAAAATAGAAGAAAATATACAATTATAGTTTTCCTTTTTTTTAATATGCAGTTGAGATGTTAAGTGTAAATTTTATTAGGTTATCAATGATCGACACATACTGTAATTTCTATTAGCTTAATGCAAATATCAGTTATTCATTCTATTTTCAATGTTGATAAATGTATTTATTGATGAGCATTTCAATTTATAGCATTACATTAGAAGGATTAAATAGTTTAATACTTTTTATATATGAAGTTATAGTATAATATTTTGAACTTCTTTTTATTAATATATATAACACACATGGATTAGTGACATGACACACTCTTTTACAAAATTTTGATAATTTTATAATTGTTGAACTTAAAAAGATGAAACAATGCAATATTTTTAATAAGAAATGACAATTAGTGTAATATTTTATAATGAATAGATGTAAAAATGATCTAAAAAATCATGAAAATATCTTAGAAATCTATTATACAAAGTAAATATATTATTATGATTATGAATGAAAGACAATCTGAATAAAAAAAATACATTGAGTGAATAAATATATAATAAAGTCATATTATATACCAATGTGTTTAATTATTGCAATGATATTTGTCTCAAATTTCTATTTGATTTTACTATAATATCAAAGTAGACTGGCCAAAAAATATTAATATAAGTTTGGCTTAAATATAGCCATATATTTTGATATATATATATATATATATATAGCAGAAATGTGTACATCTGTACTTTCCATCTTTTACAATGCAATCACAAAGTTATTATATTGAATTACTGTGTATTTTCTGCCAAAAAATGCCAAAATGATTGTTTTCATTTCTCATCAGTGAACAACAAAAGCCTAAAAACCCCACATTATCTTCAATTTTCAATAGTAAATAACTCTTATCAGCTACTACTAGCCCTATGCCCTTGGTGTGTGTTAGTCCAAATCCCAGCAGCCTAAAATAGATATGCAGCCAAATTAATTCATCTTCATTTATTTTTGGATTAACATATGTATCAATTTAATGTTAAACAGTCTCATTACTTGTTGTCTTTGAGAATTTTGAGTTGAGCATTTGCTTGCCCTTTTCTACCTCCTTTTTTCACTGATATCTGGTTACATAGAATTAAAAAATATTACACATCACAATCATAATCTGCATATATACTTCTATCAACCATGGATTAAAAAAAGTACCATGTTTATTGTCTTATTTTGATTACATGTTCTATTATTATGCCCTTTCCTTTTACACTTTTTGTATATAACAGTGTGGCTCTTCTAATATTCTATGGATGTCTCTCACCTTTTGTCCTGATCTCATTTCTTTTAGATTTTCTATAGATATGATTAGGAATGTCAAAATGTGTCTGTAGGTCATGTTCATGTCGTGTGACCTACTTAGATGACATAATTAGAGTCAACATGAACATGATCCATTTAATAATCATGTAGGAATAGCTTAACTTTAACACGATACGAAAATTGAATAGATTACATGAAAACGACACCTGTAATCTGTTTACTTAATGGGTCATATATGGATCATAAAATATGGCATGGCTAACTTAACCTATATATCATGTGTAACTTAAAAATTAACATATTTTGACAAAAATTAATTGGAATATTATCCACAAGATCTAATTGGGACTAAAATTGCAAATTCATTAATAAAAGTTCATATGTTCTTCAACATTTAAGTAAGCACCATTAAATAATTCTAAACAAAATTCTTAATAGAACACAATGTTCAAATATTTGTAAATAAATACAAAAGACAGAAAATTCCAGCTTAATTAACACCATATAAATTTTCCAAATAACCACAATAATAATAAAAATTTAATAAATGTCATCTAAATTACAAAATTAGATGAGGAAGAACAAGGGGAATTTTTATTCAACTCCAAAGACTCCCAAGTTAAGCTCCATGATATCTTGTGTAGGTTCTTCTAACTCCAATTTCTTTGTACCTATAAAGCAAAGAAGAAAGAATTAATTAGGTAAATACCAGTTTTTAAAATGATTTTATGACTTAAGATTAGATTATAGCTTTATCATCAAATAGCCAATCTTTACTACGTACTAAGGCTTCCACCATATCAAACTTAACCCTTTCATTATTGTTGAATACACTTTTTGAAGCTAATATGGCCACGAGAATAGCCAGAACATAACGAGCCATGGCTACAATTTGAGGATACCTATGTTAGTTTCCTTTCCAATATGATAACACATCTAGTTTTATCTTTCAATCCATTCTTGGTTCATCAAGATAAAGTTTCATTTGACTCTTTTGAGAAACAATATTATCACATTCAAAAGAGTCAAACTACTATAAAAACATAAAAAAAAAAAAAATAACACTAAATTTGGTTATTTCATATACGAATATATGAAAGAACTAAGAAATACAATGTTATTTTAGTTCTGATTAAATTTTAAAATTTGAAAATATTGAACAAATGAAATGTAAAAAAATAGTGTTATTTCATATCTGAATAAAATAAATGAAGAATAGTACCTTCAATACATCTTTGGATGAAGAATATTGAATTGCATCAACCTTCATTATTTACATGGATTTGGTCCAAGAAGCTTCACTACTTGTGTCACCACTCAAATTTCTAACATTAGCATACTCAAAACGTAAAAAAAAATAAGTTACTTTTTAATTTCATAGTCTCAACTAATCCTCATCAGCATAGATCTTCTTATAGCACAACTCAACAAAATTCAACTTGTACCTAGGATCTAAAATTACAACAATGGCCAATATTTTGTTATATCCAGACCAATACTTTTGAAATTTTACAAACATTAATTCTACCATTGATTTCATTAACACATCTTCACTACATATGCTCACTTTTAAAGTTAAATCTGCAATAAACACTAAAGAAAAAAATAGATTTATACTTGGATATTTAATGCCAGAAAACAAATAAGTAACATCATATAAAAAAAAACTTGTAAAAACTTGCAAATCTCTTGTACATCAAAGGATGGACAATGCCTCAAATTAAAGTCATTGAAGATGCATAAAAGCATTTTGATAATATAAAGCACTATCCAACATCAAACATGTTGAATTTCACATAGTAGGAATATCTTGTCTAAGACATTTTCTTGAATCTAAAGCGCAAACATTAAAACATTTTAAAATTTTAATTTTCCTTGCTTAATATCCTTTCACATACTTCAAGCTTTTCTCTAATTTCATAACTAAATAATCAATGTCTTTCAAGCCATCTTGAACTATCAAGTTTAAGACGTGAGCAAAGCATCTCATATGAAAAAGTCTCTTTCATTCAAAAGTTCCCTTTCACAACCAAAATATTTTTTTAATATGTTAGCTAGGGTTGAGCATGGTTCTTGGGGTTTCCTGAACCGAACTGAAAATCGGATTGAAATAAGTATTGGATATATATATATATATATATA
>CATIWR010044124.1:0-10333 GCA_949677035.1 Omphalea diandra
GAATTAAAAGAAAGGTGATGTGTCATCCGGTTCAGAGTCAGTCCCAATCAATGAGCCATATCTCGTTCCACACAACAAATTAATCAAAACTGCTTAACAGGTATTTAGTGGAATATAGCCCTAAAAGTTTCATGTTTTGCACTCTATCAACATTAGAATATAAAGTCATCAAAATATAACAAAATAGAAGACTGAGATCATCTCGGTTCAGATTTGACCCATCCTTACTAAAGGAGTCATATCTCCTCACATACATATAATCAAGTAAAACTGTTTCATATGCATTTATAGGAAACATAAGGCTACAACTTTCATGTTTTGTACTTTCCCCAATTCCTCTTCTAGGGTTATGAAATTATGGGTGAAAAATTATGCTTTAACAGTAAAATCAACAGAATCAGTTCTTGTTCTCTTGGATTACAACTTCCATCCAAGAGCTCTACCTCAATTACTCCATAATTCTCACTAACCATGCATGATTAACAGGTCCTGAGAGGTTAATTCCAATTGAGAAGAAGATAAGTTACTTACCTATTGTCCCAAAATTAGAAAACCTTAGGCAACCACTCTTCTCCCTCTCTTCTTCTTCTTTTTCCTTTCTTCTTCTTCCTTTGTTCTCTCTTTGTTTCTAGTATAACCCACGTTTTTTTACTCAAAATCTGACCCTAATGGTCTGTATTCTTATCTTAAATAAGTAAAAAGATTGAGGCTGGTTTCCTATTGGTTGAAAGTTAAAAGTTTTGCTTTTAATCCCTCTTCTTCACTCCTTAAGCACTTCCATCCATCTCCTAATTCCTAGATGCTTCTTATACTTTTAGATGAGATCTCAAACACCATTATTTATGATGTTATAATACACACACAACATGAAATAATTTGTTATATAACTATGCAAACACTGTATATATGTTCAAGCGTCCCAAATGCAACGATGCCATTGTCATTGTCATGTTTTTACAATTCACATATCTAAATGATTATTTATCTTATGCATATGTTCATGTAAGATTTCATATCATTTGTGCAATGAATATATTCATGTGATAATGCCAATGAATAGGGATATGGATGTTACAATAACATACACATAACATATGATAATTTGCCATGCAATTATGCAAACCTCACATCTATGTTCAAGTGCCTTAAATGCAATGGTGCAAGTCATGCTTATCAAATTCACATATATAAATGATCATTTATCCAATCCATATGTTCATGTGAGATTGTAAATTATTTATGTAATTAATATGTTAATGTTAGGGTAGTAATCAATGAGGATAGGGATGTTACATTTTTTCCCTTCTTATAAAGAATTATGTCCTTAAAATTTTATACCTGTAAACCAATGTGGATATTGTGGTTTCATGTTCTCTTCTATTTTCCATGTGGCCTATTCTTATGAGTGGTTTCTCCATAACACCTTAACCAAGGAGATTTTTTAATTTCATAATTGTTTTGTCTTATAACCATTAATTTTCATGAGTTCTTCAACATAGCTTGCATCATCTTCAATTGTTGTTGGATCCCTAAGTATATGTGTAGGATTAGATCGATACATTTTGACCGTATATACATCATGAATCTGAGCCATATTTAGTGGTTGTGCTAATTTATAAGCTAATGGACTAATTCTTTCTAGGATCTCATACGACCCTTATATTGAGGACTCAGTTTCCCCTTTTTGCCAAATCAAATTATTCCTTTCCAAGGCGAAAATTGAAGGCACACTTTGTCTCCCTCCTCATATTCCATTTCTCTTTTATATTAGTTTGCATAGCTTTTTTGCTTGTCTTTTTCTACTTTAAGTTTGCTTTTAATTTACTTTCACTTTGTATATAGTGTCTTGAACTAGTTCTAGGCCTTCTAAAACACACATTCATTCTTCAACCCAATAAATAGGACTTTGACATTTTCTTCTATATAGAGCTACATATGGTGCCATCTGTATTTTGCTATGATAATAATTATTATAAGAAAGTTCAATCAAGGTAATATATTCATCCCATGCACCTTTGAACTCTATCACACAAGCTTAAGACATGTATTCAAGTGTCTAAATTGTCCTTTCTAATTATCATTCTGTCTAAGGATGAAAAGTAATATTGAAACTTAACTTGGTACCCAAAGCCTATTATAAACTGACCCAAAATTGATATGTAAATCATGGATCTGTATCTGATACAATTGATATTAGAACTCCATGTAACTTGACAATTCATCCACATATTTCTTGGCCATGTTTTCAAGTGAGCTACCCCATCGAATAGGCAAAAAGTGAGCTGACTTAGTTGATCAATGATCACCCTTATAATTCTTTTTCAAAATTCTCAGTAACCTATATACAAAGTCCATTATTATTCTTTCCCATTTCCATACTAGAATTGTCAATGGTTTTAATTCTCTAACTAGTGCTTGATGTTTTATTTTGATCTGCTGACAAGTCAAACATGTTGAAACATAGGCTACTACATCTTTCTTCATTTTGGGCCACTAAAAATGAGATTGCAAGGTATTATACATTTTAGTCATTCTTGGATGCATGACATATGAAGCATTATGTGTTTTTTCTAGGATTTGTCTTTGCAAGTTATCAACATTAGGCACACAAATATGAGATCCCAACATCAAGGCTTCATTTCAAATATCAACATTAGGGTGTCTCCTATGTTTTACCTTTTCAATAATTTTTTTGTAACTTTGGATCCTTGCATTATGTTTCTTTAATTCATTCGTGCAGTATTGGCCTCATTTGAAAAGTAACAATCGATACCCCATTCTTTTGTATGTTCAATTCCACATTCATAGCTTGCAATTGGACTAGATAAGAAAGTGAAAATACTTATAGATGAGCTATACTACTTCTTGATTTCCTGCTCAAAGTACTAACAACCATATTTGCCTTTCTTAGGTGATACTCAATGGTGCAATCATTATCTTTTAGCAATTCTAACCACTACCTCTATCTCATATTTAATTCTTTTTTAGATCAATAAATACTTCAAGCTCTTTTGATTCATAAATATTTAAAAAGTTACTTGATACAAGTAATGCCTCCATATTTTCAAAGCAAACACAATGATAATAAGTTCTAGGTCATGCATTGGGAAAGATAATTTATAAGGCTTCAATTGTCTAGATACATATGCAATTACTTTACCACGTTGCATTAGAATACATCCCCAACCTTAATAAGAGGCATCACTATAAACTACAAATCCTCCATTATCTATAGGAATAGCTGACTATGAAGTAGAGGTCCATCTATCTTTTAATTCATTAAAACTCTCCTAACATGCTTTAGACTACTAAAATACTATATTTTTCCAAAGTAACTTAGTCAAAGGAATAACTACAAGTGAAAAGCCTAACAAATCAATGATAATACATAGCTAGTTCTCAGAACCTTCAGACTTCAGCAACACTCTTTGTAGTTTCCCATTTTATTCTTCCTTCAATTTTATTTGGATCCACTTGAATGCCCTTTTCAAAAACTATATGTCCCAAAAATACCACATGATCAATCTAGAACTCACACTTGCTTAATTTGGCAAACAACTACTTTTCTCTCAGAATTTGCAATAGAAACCTTAATTGTTGTTCATGCTCCTCTTTGTTTCTTAAATACACCAGTAAGCCATCAATGAACATAATTAAAAATTTATCTAAGTAAGGCTGAAACACTTTGTTCATAAGAGCCATGAATATGGTTAGTACATTAGTTAAATCAAATGGCATCACTAGAAATTCATAATGCCCATACCTGGTTTGAAAAGTAGTCTTTAGTATATTTGAATTTGAAATTTTAAGCTGATAATAACATGATTTTAAGTTAATTTTTGAAAACACTTGTGTTGCTTACAACTGGTCAAATAGATTATCAATTATTGGCAAAGGATATTTGTTCTTCATAGTAACTCAATTCAATTGCCTATAATCAATACACAACCTCATTGTCCCATCTTTCTTTTTAACAAATAACTCTAGAGCACCCCAAGGTGACACACTAGGTTTGATGAATCCCTTTTCAAGTAGTTCCTGCAATTGTGTCTTCAACTCTATCAACTCAGCTAAAGCCATCCTATAAGGTGGAATGGATATTGGTGTTGTTCTTAGAATTAACTCAATGGTGAATTCTATCTCTCTGTTAGGTGGCAAACCAGGTAAATTAGCTAGAAACTCATTTACCACTAGAATATTCTCAAGTAATTCATTGATGAACCTTGTGTCTACTACATGTGCTAAATAAGCCTCATAATCCTTATTAATCATGCAAAAAGCCTTTTTAATAGTAAAAACTAGACATGCAAGTACAATTTGTCTTTCCCCTTGAAACATATCCCTTATCTAATTTTGAGATTCCATAATAACTTCCTTAGTAAAACAATTCACTATTGTATGATATTTGGTCAACCAGTCGATACCTAGTGTCACATCAAATCATAGAATGGCACCAATACTAGATCAACATTTAACTTAGTGTCGTCAATGCAAATCACAATCACGACATACCTTATCCACAATCATTACATCTCTTAAAGGAGTATTCATAGAGGTTTAAACCTAAAGGATAATGCTTATTACTCAATTGAGATGCCATGTTCAATGAAATGAATGAATGCGTGGAGCTAGGATCAATTAATACATCAACTTCTAAATCATAGAGAAAAATTTTACCAATGATAACTTTTAGAGCATTGATGGCTTCTTAACTAGTCATGGCAAATACTCTGGCTTCTTGGCAAGTTGTGGTTGTTCTACCTCTGCCTCTACCCCTGCCAAATGATACTCTAGCTCCATTTGCTTTTGAAACTTCAACTGTGAATTCTAATACAGCTCTAACTCTGGTTCCCTTTGACATTCCAAATCTTTTAAGATAATGTCTAAGCATATGATCAAAAGATCTATAAAAGTAGCACCCACCAGTCAGTTTTCTATATTCACCCATATGTTGCCTTTCATAATGTACACATAAGGGTCATTATTGCATAACTTGGCCTTGACTACTACCTACACAAGATGAAACTCCTAACCCCCCACCTCTACAGCTAGAGTAACCACTCCTGACATCAGACTGTGATGCCATATAATCTCCATGTTTACCTCTCTTTATTCTAAAATCTCCCACAAACTTAGGCCCCTCTTTTACTTGTTTCTATGTCTTTTCTTTTTGTAATATTTCCACCCAGATTGCAGTAACTTTAGTTTGATATAACTCTTAAGATCTATATCTATGATCTTGCTTTTGATCTCATATCTTAATCCCTCTTCAAACTTTTGACATTTGTTTTTTTTAGTGGCCACCATAAATGATGCATAATGAGATAATTGATTAAACTTTACCTCATACACAACTATAGTCATCACCCTTATTTTTTATTTACAAATTCTCTTCTTTTATCATCTTTATACACTTCTAGCATGTTATTATTGTTGAACTCATGAAGAAAATCATATGATGTAAGCACTGGAGGCTGGACATCACTTTTTAGAATGGTTTCCTACCAATCATATGCATCCCTTTATAATAATGACATTACATAATCAAACTTTTCTTTTGGTGTACATTTCATCAAATTCAAAACTCTTTGTGTTCTTTTTAGCCAGGTCTCTACCATTATTGGATCTATGGTACCATTGAAGTCAACTGCACCTTGTTTTCTCAATTTGTCATACCTTATTTCTCTTTGATTTTTTAGACCCTGCACTGTTCGTTCACCAGTTCTACATTATGGTTGCCCATGAGGCATGTGTTATGCATGACAATATGTAGGAGATCTAACTTTGTAAGCAGGTTAATCTCTTAATGGTTGATATGATGCTTCTATGGAATGCAAATCGACTGACTCTTCTCTTCTTGGTAAGTCATGGGTACTACTATGAGTGCCCTTTACTAATGCCTTATAGACATATAAGACTATGTCATATGATAATGCATAATAGTGCAAAAGTCATGTCATGTTCATATGTATGTCCCCATGGAACCTATCCATGTTCTTATACTAAAACTTGTAACACCTATTTAAATTTATTAAGCATGGTATTCATGTCCAAATATTAATATGCATAAAGGTTAACTTATCATTCATACACAACCCAACGGGTGTTTAATGTATACATATGTTAACCCATTTAATATTGGTAACCATAAATTGATTCCTAACTAGATATGTGTAAATGACACAAGAAGAGAGAGAGTAGAAATCCAAACAATGGTTTATGCTCCATTTGTCTATATGCAAAACTTTATTCTCCAAAGTGCCTAAACCTTATGTTTCACTATTTAAAAAATAAATGTGATTTGGTGAGTCATGACTCAGTGAATAAAAATAATACTTAGATTTTAATGACACAATCAATAATCAATTATTAAGATACATTATAAGTATAGGTAGTAAATTATGTAAGTGCAAATATAATAGATTATTTGATTTTATTGTGACCTTGCAAAGCAAACATTGCTCTTGGGAATTTGTGTGATTAAAGTGACATTTGATTTTGCTGGCTAACATATAACTTGATCATTTGATCAATAACAGGTTCCATAATAGGACATATTGGTCTTTTTTTTCTAAGTGATTTGCAAGTGTTTGACAAGTTAGTCACAACATCCTTTTAGCTTCATATGCAAGTGTTCATTCATAATGGTATTCAAAGTAATCATTAAGATCATATATTTCTCACTTGACTTGTATTCAAATCTAAAATGTCATAATTCAACCATATATAAACATAATAGAACCCAATGATATCTTAAAATAATCAGACATACACATTAGAACACAATTATGGCTTTTACTCACCTTTGACACAACTAACCTTTATGGTAGGTTTGAACCTCTCTCTTGGGCTTCCTTAATGTGTTAAGATCCTAACATTTGATACACATATCATTATAAAATGTTAAAATGAGTTTGCAAGTATGGTATGCAACTATGGTCATACTCCATGCAAGTGGACTAAGTGTTTATGACTTTTTTTCTTATATGATAGTCTGACCTTGTCGCCCTCTCATAGTAATAACTTAAAAAATATATATCCAAATGAGTTGATTCTTTTTTTTTTTTTTTACATAAACTAGACATATAATGATATGAGTTGGTTCTTTTTTTTTTTTTTACATAAAGCAGACATATAATGATACAACATATGAAAAATTTATGTCTTTATAAGTCTATAGAGAATATGGTGAATTTTGAATTTTGTCGTGTTTCAATGTGATCACAGTCTAAGTAGATCTTACATTTTTAGCCATATCTCAAATTGTAGTAATCCAATTGCAAAACATAAATTAACATTTCTCATGTTTATCATATTGTCTAATTCAGTCTATAAAGTCACCAAAATTAATGGTCAATCTCAAGGTGAACAAGTTTCAACATGTTGAGAATCGGTCACAATGAAGGAGCAGTATCTTCTCTCCTGCAACATAGTTGGTAAAATTAATTTATAGGAAATTGTATGAGATATAACTATACAACTTTTAAGTGACACATTACCAAATTCGCATTTTATGGCCATCAAATTCTTGGAAAACAAAATTAAGAGATTAAATAAGTTTCGAGTTTAGGGTCAGTCATAATAACAGGCAAATATTTCTTTCCATATAACAAATTAAGCAAAACTATTTTATAGGAATCTAGAAAGCATATAGGTCTACAAATTTCATATTTTTCACTTTGTCTAAATAGCACATAAGTTCATAAAAGTATATGAAAACAACAATATTGAGGAGGTTTAGGTAGGTTGTGAATTAGCCCAAATTAAGGAGCCATAGCTCTTCACACACACCATAGCAAGCAAAAATGTTTCACTTGAATTTATATGGGTCATAAAGCTACAACATTCATGGCTTACACTTTCACTAATTCCTCTTATAGGGTTATGAAATCATGGCTAAAAAATATACTATAACAATAAAACTAACATAATCAGCTCTTATTTCTCTTAATCTTTCACTTCCATACATGAGCTCTACCTCAAATTACTCCATAATTCTTACTAATTATACATGTTTAAAATGTTATTAGGGAATAATTTCATATGGTAAGAAAATGAAATTGCTTACCTTTTTTGCCAAAACTAGAAAAACTTAGGGTTTCTTCATAGGTAGCTTGCTTTTTCTGTCTCTTGTTCTTGTTCTTGTTCTTCTCCTTATTCTCTTTCCTTCTTAGGTAGCTTCCTTATTCTCCTGATTCTCTTTCCTTTCTTTCTTCTTTAGCCCTCTCTTTTTTTTGTTGCCCCTCATGTTTTTTCCTCTCAAATATGCTCCTAAGGGAAGAGAAATTCAATGTGTACACCTACTCTAATAAGATAAAATAATGGTAGCTTACTACCATTGGTTGAAAGTTTCATTTTCCTCTTTTAATCCTTTTTCTTCACTCATTCATCACCTCCATCCATCTCCTAATCCCATATGATCCTTATAATTTTAAATAAGCTCTCAAGCTCCATTATTAGGGATACTATAACATACACACAACATATGATAATTTGCCATGCAACTATGCTAACCTCACATCTATGTTCAAGTGCCCTAAATGTAATGGTGCAAGTGTCATAATCATGCTTATCAAATTCACATATCTAAATGATTATTTATCCAATGCATATGTTCATGTAGGTTTGCAAATCATTTATGTAGGTTTGCAAATCATTTATGTAATGAATATGTTAATGTGAGGGTGTCAATGAATGAGGATAGGGATGTTACATAGACAACTATGTATATTTGAAAGTGGCTAGCATCATTAGGGGTATGGATTTCTTTCAAGGTCAAGGATTAGGCAAGAATTATATAAGTGTGTCAGAACTTTCAAACATTCCCACACAAACTACTTGAGCCAATTTGGGTTATCATAGGGATAGTGAAAAGTTAGTAAATAAAGATCTCTGAGGGTCATTATCAGTTTCTTTTTATGAAGGAATGAGAAGGATTGAGGAAATAGAAAAGGAATAGTCAGAGATAGTCGTTTAATGATCTAGAGTAGGCATTTACATTAAAGCAAGTCTAGGATGCAAAGTCTAGATATTGGAATTATTGAAAAAAAGTTGATGTGAGTATGGCAATGAAATTTTTTTAAAAATGAGCACTGTGATTATTGAGTAATTTTGCTTGTGTTGTCCCTAGGCACCAAGAAGGGGGGTTGAATTGGTGGATAAAAATTTTAAAACAGAGATAAAGAGAAGAAGATAGAACAATGAAGACACAAGGATTTTATAGTGGTTCGGGCAAAACTGATCCTACGTCCACTCCCCAATCACTCAATTGGGTATTTCACTATATCAATGGTGTTTTCAAGCTCACACCCAACTTATACAACTTGTGTTTTAATGGCTAACACAACCTTACAACAAAGTGTTTCCTAGGCTAACACAAAAACTCACTCAAGTGTTTCAACAGGCTTACACTTAAAGCTTTCTAAAAGTGTTTTTACAGGCTAACACAAAACCTTACAATCTGGTGTTTAATGCTCACACCTAACACTTTGTAAAGAAGATGAAGAAAATGAGTAGTAAAGATTAAAAGCTTTTAATATTTGTAATAAATTCCTTAACAACCTTCTTCATGGCTGTTTGGTGGAGTATTTATAGCCAAACTTCACCAAAGAGACGTTGCAGATCATAGCTCATCAAATCTTTAAGACATGTTTGACAGATTTGCATTAAATGCTTGTCAGGATGAAATCGCGGTCGCTACTGCCTTTCGCGGTCACGAAATCCAAATTCTTCAAGGGAAACCCTGTTTGTTTCTAATGGCTAGTCCACATGGCAGCTTCTTATTAGTTCACTAGGAAAATATAGTCGTTGTCTTTCACCTACTTTCAGAAGTCGCGGTTGCGAGTTTACAGAGGCCGCGAATCCAACTGCCAAATTGGTTAACTTTCTTCCACAAGGATCATGGTCTCTACCAGCAAGATGTTTCCGCGATTTTTGACTTCCAACAGTCTTCTGGGACACTTGTCAGGCTGTGGTTGTGAACTTGCTTCCCTCTTGAATTTCTTTGAAATTCGCCGTCGCGACTGAGCCGAGACTTCCACCGCGAATTCATTTGTCAATTTGACTTCTTTCTTTTCAAGGATCGTGACCGAGAATGGCACTGTGATTTTGCCTATTTGATTTTCAGCATGTCTTAACATGAGTCGTGGTCGCGAATCTTAGGTTGCGGTCGCAATTTACATGTTGCTTTGGAATTCATCAACTTCTTCATTCCTTCTTGAGAGATTGATTCAATTCTGCAAGAACAACACTTATTTGAAATATTAGTGATGATCAATTTACTTTGTCAATATCAAAAGAGGTTCTAAACCTAGGATTGATTATCCTAGTTCAA